>JAPKLX010000069.1:2581-16213 GCA_026898415.1 Leonotis leonurus | reverse complement strand
CCCCCCCCCCCCCCCCCCCCCCCCCAATACACTAATTCAAACTTTTTAAGGTTTTCTTGTTCAAAACTTAAATATAAGGCTTAAGCACACTTAATTACTAAGATAGCTCGGAGTAGTAAAATAAATCTTCTTGTCAGGAAGATTTAGTCTTACTCAAATAATACCTTATGCGTGAAGAACAATAATCAAAGATGATAAACACATATTTAAACTTGATTAAAGTTGTGTGCGGAATATGGTGGTTAATGCTCTTTTTAATGTGAAAAACGTTTTCTTTCTTGGAGAAATTATCAACCAAGATTTAAATGCAAGAGTATGAAGAAGATGATAATAAAGTAAAACAGAAAGTAAGAACACAAAGAATTTAACGTGGTTCGGGATAAACTTTTCCTACGTCCACGGCTCGATCAAAACTAGATCGAAATCTACTATGTCTCCTTTTTTTTTACTCGTTGAGCTCGAGCCTCAAGTTTTATCAAAACTAGATAACAACTTGAGATTACACTTCTTAGACTGAAGAACTACAATCTAAATCTTACAACTTCTGGATCAAAACTAGATCCTAACTTGGGTTTTGTAAACAATAGATTTCCAGAAAGTAAATCTTCAAAAACTGTAAACACTACTGAGAATTCTTGATAGTTGGTAGTGTATTGAATGATGAGAGCTTGAAGATTTTAGCAGAGTAATAGCAGGATAATGGCTTGAATTCTCGTACATATTTCTGGAGGTGAAGGTGGTATTTATAGCCTCTATGAAGAAACTATCCGTTGGAGACGAAGGTACTCTTTTTCAACGCATTAATGGCTGCATTAAATGCATGGCAGTGATGTTGAGATACGCGCTGCCAAATTGAGAGTGGTTACCACCTTTCACGAGATTTCCCAGTGTATTGCTATATTGGAGATGATTCATCGTACTGAAGATTTGATATTAATGTACATCATTCCTTAAAGCATGCCGTTGATGTGACAATACGTTGAGTGGTTTACTTGAGACAAATTTAGGTATGTCGGCAGTCCACCGTAGCAATGGTGTGGACTAACAGCTCGCTGTCTTGAGACAGATGCATATTGTTTCCTACAATAGTTTGGACACGAGCTGTCCACAATTTGTTAATTGGTTTGATTCCAAATTAACTTATACTGCTTGATCTTTGACTTTTGAGGAAGTTTGAGAGGACAGATCGTATTTTAAACTACGATCTGTTGTGAACTTTTCTTGCTGTTGTGAAATCTCTAGCTGTTCTTTATAATCTCTAGTTGTTCTTCTCTTGACCAGGTATCTATCTAGTAATAGCTAAAAAGACAGATGGTATTTTATTATCCATCTGTACTTCTTACAATGACTTAACAGATAGATCACTATAAGTTAGTTTGAAACTTCAAACTTCCTTTTACAATTTTAATCTAGTGAAAGTAAACTATTTATGGAACCTATATCAAAAACCAAAACTATAGAGCAGCGAGCTGTTAATCTGTGGACAGATCGTTAACTCGATCTGTTCAAAGATTAACACTTGCTTTACATAAGATCAAGCTGTGTCATGACATACTTAGGACAGATTGAAACGAATAATATAGATAGTAAACTTTTGTACCATCTGCTTCTTTTCAAAAATTCTAGCTGTCCTAGCATATTAAGAACTGAGTTTATCATGCTTTCACTAAGTGTTGTTTCGAATGACATCATCAAAACCAAAAATAAGATTTTGGGGTTCCCAACAATTTCCCCTTTTTGATGATGTCGAAACCAACACTTTACAAGATCGGATAAGTGTGAGATGAGCAGATAGATGAAAATGCGAAATTGTAAAAGCATTAAATAAAAAGCATTAAACATTGCCTGGACAACAAGATATTGTCATCAGGTTGTTTTTGGATCAAAAGATGTTTATCATTTTCATTCACTTGTTGTTTAGCTGTTACAGATAGAGATTCAATAAGGACAGCGAGCTGTTTATTTACAAAGTGAAGGAAAAATAAACATCATTGTTGTGGAGCTTGGCTTTGATCTGCTGTTTGTTTTCTTGATTGTTCTGCCAGTCGAGCTCTCCTCGCTTCAACCATCTCTCTCCTCCTCAACTCCGAGGGAACACCAAAACTAGCATATATGCCATTGAATACCCGTCTATAGTCTTTGTTATTGAGGTCAATCGGGTATACCATGGCTTTTGCAGAATGATTTATATGATTGAGTATTGCAGTGTGATCCACTTCTGTTGTTCCTTGGATCCTTGGATAAAGAATAGTAGTCTTCTTCGGAGAAGTTAGAGGTTGATTGGTCATAGCAGACTGCCTGTGTAGATATTCCACGAATGATTGATTTTTGTGTTTCTTGAGGAAATCTCTAAACAGTTCGTCCACATCACCTCCTTGCAGATTTTCATCCATCAGATAGTAGTGTTGCACAACAAATTCCTTGATCAGCTGGTTCCATTTTGAGGCCTTCTTTGTGTGCAACCACTTCAAGTTTTGAGCATCCTTTAATCGATATTTTTCAAAAAACTTGAATACTGGATTTGTAGGCTCATCTTCTTCAGTATCTGGTGTTTCTTCCTCCACTTCATCTTTTTGTTGTCTTGCCTTTTCAGCAACAAATAATTCGCGAAAGCCAGGATTTTCTACCTGTTCTACTTTATATCCGGCGAGGAACATTTCTTCCGTTAGATCATCATCTGTAGCCACTTTCTTTCCTTTCTTTGCAGCGAGAGCATCAGCCTCCTCTTTCATTCTTCTTTCTTTTTCCTCATTCTCCTTCTGTATTAGCCTAGCCTCTGCTGCTTGTTTCAGATTCATCTTTGGTTGTTTTCGTTTGGTAGCAGCAGCAGCAGGCTTTTTCTTTTGTTGAACAGCGGACTGTCTCTTCTTTACTTCCCCCTTTTCGACATCATCAAACTCCTTAGAGATGATGAGCTTAAGGGAGGCAACTTCATCAGCCATGTCCTGAAATTTCTTGTCCATCTCCTCCTTGTAGTGTAAAAGGGTAGAAATGTTGGCATTGATTTCATGAAATTGTTTGGATGATGAGGCGGCTAGCTTCTTGATATCTGAGGACAGTTCGCTGTCTTTGACCTTCATATCAGTTAGTGTTTTGTTGATTTTGTAAATCTCATCCCCAGAAGCAAAATCAGCCTTATCGAGCTCTTCTTTCAGCAAAGGTTCGAGAGCAGCAGGTAGAGAAGAGGAAAGCACAGCTGGAACTCTCTTTTCAAGCACAGCTGGAATTGTAGAGTTTTCCATGTCCTCCAGCTGTTTCTCTACCTCGGTCTTGACTGTGGTTACAATCTTCTTGCTTGCCTCCATCATTTTGTTTTCAAATTTGTCAACTTCTCCTTAGAAGTTAGTGAGTTTGGCCTCTATCTCCTTCTTGAAGATATCGAATACTTCTCGGTCATTGTTCAAGTCATCATGGAGAGAAGAAGACAGTGTGCTGTGAGCTTTGTCAAAATTTGTTTCCACACAACGTATTGCTTTCTCAGCTGTTGTCCTCACGTAATTAGCTAAGGCAGCAGATCGATCGTTGATTCGGGTATGAATAAGATTGTTGATCTGCTCCTTTGTCAAGACTGGATCGATGGGTTACATAAGTAAGTCATCCAAAGAACAATGCTGATAATCAGCTGGTGCAGTGGCTTTAGTAAAAATTTCTTCAATGACTTCTTCCATCTTATCTTCCTTTTCTCTCCCTTCCTCCATCTGTACAACCTCAATTACACCTTCATCGACCTGTTGAGTCGCGACTTCTTCAATCTTTTCTTCCTCATCAGCTTTCCCTTCCTCCATCTATTCAACTTCAATGATATTTTCGGTAAACTCAGCGACAGGGGGCTGTGAAGTAGAGGCTTGCTTCACAATTGGAGAACTTTGACCAATAGATTGATCAAGAAAGTTGAGAGCAGCATCAAAGTCTCCGGACGTCAGATCCACTGCATTATTGAAGAATTCTTGTTCCGTGGAGTAGTATGAGGCAAGATCGATCTTTAAAGTAGCCACTTCCTCCTTCATCTTCGTCAAGACATATGTACGAAAGTATTGGCATGCGTCTGGAATATCAAGAAACCCAAAATAGGTGATCAATTTGTTCTCCTCCACCTTGAGGTCACTAATGGTGAACAACAGTAGAATTGCCTCCAAGAAATAGAATTTGCTATCTCGAATGTCGAGATAGACTTGGAATCGTTTGGCCATGTCAAGAGCGGTGGGAGTGAGCTCGATTCCTGGAAAACTCTTGAGAACAACATCTGATGCTGCATCTTTCATCTGTTCAAAAATCATGTGGCCACCCATCAGCCGTTCGATCATATCTTCTGCTGGCTGTTCATGAAGGTTTACTGCAACATCAGCTTCATTAATACCAATAACCGGCTCTACAGGATTTGAGGTAGCCTCCAACTCATCCAACAATTTGCGAGCCGTGGGTTTGGATTTTTCTTTGACGGCCATCTTCTTTGGTGCCTTCTTTTCTGCTTTCAGCTTCTTCTCCACAGCGGGAGATGATTCCTTGGTAGCTTTTCGTTTCTTTTTCTCAGCAGCTGGCTGTGCGTCCCCAGCTGCTTTTCGCTTCATTTGTTCAGCAGCTGCCTGTGTTGCTACAGCTTCTCCCACTATCCTTGGTTTCTTGACTGGTATGACCCATTCATCATTCGACCTGCCAACAGCAATCATTGCTTCCCTAATCTTGGCATCTGTCACTTTTACAAAAATCTGAGCTGCAATCCCTAGAGACATCTCAACCTGATGTCTGGATTTGGGTACAATCAGATCCTGGTCAAATTCTATGGCCTTGTGCCATTTGTCTTTGTTATATACCCCATCAATTATAGTACTGATTTTAGTGGACAGGCGGAGAGGACGCTTGACGTGCAGATGAATGCATTCTCCATCTGAGTTATGTCGGAGATCGATCTGTTTTTTTTCATCAACGATGAGCTTGAGTAATGATTTGCCCCAGTTGATGTCAAGATTTAGAAGTACAGCAGCCAGTACTTTAAGCTTTATTGGAGTCACCGCATCAAAGGTTCCTTGGTGACCCAAAAATACTTTTTGAACAAAGTCAAGAAGCATGCGGTAAGTAGGTAGCATTAAACTCCTTGTGATGGCTTTCCCATCCCACACTATGGGTTGTGCCACCATCAAGTTTATGGCCTCCGCTATCTGTTCGTGTGTAACCTCTTCAATCATTCTCCCTTCATCAGTTAGATCGTAAGTGTTGAGAATCATATCAATCACTTGTTTTCGCTCCTTTGCTTCTTTGCCAATCGGCAGCTCGATTGTGTATTCATCATTATCGTCCTCCATCCAAGAGCAGTAAAAGAGAGCCACTTGGCGAGGGAGATAGAATCGAGGCTCCTTGGTAATTATCTTGTGAAACCCTAAAAAAATCAATTTTTGGCTAAGTATAGGAACAGTTCGAGGTTTGCAATTTGATAAATTGAACAGATTGAATAGTCGATCAGTAGATTGACAGTTCCCTTGTTGAGGATTATAGCAAGATTGAATATATTGATTATTAATACAGGATTAAACCAGATTAGTCCAAATCATACTTGAATTAGGAATTTGTGAATTCATTTGTTATAAGTCTCAGAACACATGAATCAACGAGTTGTGATATCATCAAGTATACATACTCATGTGGGTTAAGATTACAGTATGATGGTTTAAGCACCATTATATGGTTAAATAATGGACATAGTCAAGATTTATCAAAGCATTCATACATTGCAGATCTTCATGTGAGAACAACGAATATTAAACCCTAGTTCATGCATTTCTAAACATTTAAGCAACCTGAACAGGCTTCGATTTTTGAAAAAAGATCATCAAGGAGAGAATATCCATGATGATGGAGAACAGCTCTTGGTTCCGGGGTTAATCTTGCTTCAATCAACTAAAATATTTTGGGAACGGGAATAGGTGAAGCAGCATGTGACGATGATGAACTGGCTTCGGAGTTGGTCATTTTGAAGGATGTGTTGTAGGGTTTTAGGACAAGGTTTGAGAGTTAAAGTTTTGAATTTTCAAGCTTTAACAATGGCGGTTTGAGAAAATATATGAGTGTGTAGGAGACGAAGCAGTCAAACTATCATATATATATAGACACATCAACGCGTATGATTAAAAGATGTAAAAGTAATTTAAATCTACGGTTGAGATCACTCCCTGAAGTAATGATTTTGTCGCCTATTCCAGCGATTTAACTTCACACGCTATAGGGTTGTGGCGTAAGCGAGTCACATCTCTGCAGTCGCACGAATATCGAAGTCTGCTGCATTTAATGATCTTTTCCTTTTTCTCTCAATTTTCTGACACATTCGACTCTTGGTATTTTGTAAATAAATGATATTCAATGTTAATCATTAGTAATAAATAAGATGAGGTGTTAACATAAAGAAAAGCACGAATTGAATTCCCCCTTTAATAAATGCCTGACAGATTGTTAGATGTGAGAACAATCTGTTATTAGATATTATCTTGCTGTTGAATAATTCCAACATCTAGCTGTGTAGAGTTTGTTTTACACGAACAGCTAGACTATAATGTTTTTCAACAGCTCGCTGTTAGAGCTGTTTTGTACTTCACATTTTCCCCCTTGATTGATGTACTAGATTGTTGGTTCAATCTGTCTTTTGAGTTTTCCTGGAACAGCTAACTGTTAAGATGAATTATCTAGCTGTGGAGATTATCAATCAAGAGATAAAATGATTAAACAATAGATGGATGAAGAATAATGTAACAACAGATCGTATTGTACCATTTACTATCTGTTGTTTACACTTGTACCATTTTCGAGTAGGTTGATTAGACCTAACTTGCCACAAAGCATTTTGAATCTGTCCTCGGCTAATGCTTTTGTTAGGATATCAGCTCGCTGCACATCCGTATGAATTTTCTCTATTTTGATGTTCTTTCTTTCCACGTGGTCACAGATAAAATGATGACGAACATCCACGTGTTTGCATCGAGTATGAAGTATTGGATTTTGTGTTATTGCTATGGCGCTCGAGCTATCACAAAATATTGTGACTGCATCCATCTGTACTTCGTAATCTTTGAGCTGATGTTTGAGCCATAAGATTTGTGCGGTGCAACTCCCTGCAGCCATGTATTCTGCTTCTGTTGTTGAGGTTGCAACCGAAGTTTGATTTTTAGAAAATCATGAGATGAGCTTGCTTCTAAGAAATTGACAAGTCCCAGATGTGGATTTTCTATCAAGCTTGCAACCTGCATAATCAGAGTCAGAGTAACCAGTTAATTCAAAATTATCATCACAAGGATACCATAAGCCTATTTCAATAGTTCCTTTGAGATAACGCAATATTCTTTTGGCTGCTTCCAAGTGGGACTCTCTTAGACTAGCTTGATACCTAGCACAAACACCAACTGTAAAGGTAATATCAGGTCGACTAGCAGTTAGATATAAAAGCAAACCGATAATACCATGATACTGTTTTACATCTGTTGCCTTCCCAAGAGTATCAGGACCAATCTGTCCATTAGTTTGCATAGGGATTTTTACTGGTTTGCTGTCTTTAACACCAAATTTTGAGATGAGATCGTTGATGTATTTGGATTGATTGATTAGGATCCCATCAGCAGATTGTTTGACTTGCAAACCTAGGAAGAAGTTCATTTCTCCCATCATTGACATCTTGTACTTATCCTGCATTAACTTGCTAAATTTATTACATAAGAATTCAGATTTTGATCCAAAAATAATATAATCAACATAAATTTGAACTAAAAGGATATAATCTTGGACTTTGATGGTGAATAGCGTCTTGTCTACTGATCCTCGTTTGAATCCTGATTGAAGTAAGAATGTGGACAGTGTTTCATACCAAGCTCGATGAGCTTGCTTTAGTCCATATACAGCTTTAACCAATCTGTACACTTTATTTCCATCTTCAACTTCAAACCCAGGTGGTTGTTCCAAGTAGACTTCTTCTTCCAGAATGCCATTTAGAAATGCACTTTTTACATCCATCTGGAATACTTTGAAACGTTGGAAGGCTGCATAAGCAAGAAATAATCTGATAGCTTCTAGTCGTGCCACGGGTGCGAAGGTTTCATCAAAATCGATTCCTTCTTGTTGACAATATCCCTTGGCGACTAGTCTTGCTTTGTTTCTTACCACTTCACCTGTTTCATCCCTTTTATTCTTGAATATCCATTTGACTCCAATAACACCTTGATGTCTAGGTCGATCCACCAAGTACCACACATCATTTCTCTTGAACTCATTTAATTCCTCTTGCATGGAATTGATCCAATCTGCACTTTGCAAGGCTTCTGTGATGTCTTTAGGTTCGGTGTGGGCTAGATAGCAGCTTAGTAATGCGCTTTCTCCATGCATGCGTCTAGTTTTGACCCCGTCTGTTGGGTTTCCAACAATAAGATTAGATGGATGGCTATCTACCCATTTTCTACGCCTTTTCATTTCTTCCTCAGATATTTTGATTTCTATCTCATCGGGAGGGTTCTCAAATTCTGGATGATCTGTAATAGGGGCATCATAGAGATTGTCAGCGTTTAAATTAATACTTGATACATTTCCCAAGTTTTGAATAGATGGTTGTTGTTGGGTCCCGGGAGAGTAGGTGTGGTGTATGGGGGGGGGGGGAATACACCACAATCCAACTTTTCACGTTTGGCTGTTTGAACAGCAGGTTGAGAATCAGCTCGCCGTTGATACCAGAACAGCTCGCTGTTAATAGCAGTCGATCTCCTCTGTTGTAGAGAGAGTTCTAGCTGCTCAAGTAAGTTCTCAACACAGAGCGTGAGTGATCTGTCAAGGAGCAGATAGACTGGCAGCTAGCTGGAGCTTACCAAACGATCTGTCCAAACACAGATCGTGTGCGAAAGCTATGAGTATGTTGGTTGCTCTTACACTTAGAAAATATGTTTTGTTTATACCGAGTGTTCTTTATGAAGTTGATAAATGCACAGCTCATTGTTGGGTAACAACTCGCTGGTGAAGTGATAAACAAAGAATCAAACTAATGCAATGCAAAATATAAAAGAACACACAATATTTAACGTGGTTCGGGAAACCCCCTACGTCCACGATCGATCAAAGCTAGATCGATGAATCACTTAACCTTGGATCCTTCGCTTATTTATCCTCGTTGAGTATGAGCTAAAACTCGCTTATTTATTCTCATTGAGTACGAGATTACAACTCTCTTGTTTAAACTCGTCGAGTACGAGATCTGGGTTCGGTTTTATAATTGTTCTTCCTCCGAGCTTTTGGCTATGGAGGAAACTAGAACTATGGGCTTTGTAGGCTCAAAACTAATGTAAGTTCTAGCGGGTTTATCTTCAGAATAATGGTGATCTCTCTCTAATTTACAACACTCAGGGATGTATATAATCTATATCTAGTGTTGAATAAATCAATGGAGAACTGGAGAGAATCTTGTAGCGTTGTAGCTTTTTCTGGGCAATATCACGAACTTATGAACTTCATTTCTGAAGAAGGCTTGAAGTATTTATAGGCATATTTGAATTATAGCCGTTGGAAGTCTTTGCAGCTTTTGCAGTAAGCATTAAATGCTCTTTTAACCGTTGACTGCTGACTGTACTTCTATCCGTTGGAGTTTGTCCTACGAGGATGTTGACGTGGCATAGGACAGGTAGGCTTTATCAATTTAGGTAGATTAAAGCTTCCTCCAACTGGGATGAGCAGTTCGTTTGAACCTCATAGGAACAGGTGGATTAAAACAACCTTTAGGCGAGCAGGTTGTATCCAATAAACAGAGCTGACTCCTTATAGACAACAGATCGATCTGCTATCGATCTGTTATGCACAGATCGTTTTCCTTGTTTCTTCTTCCACAGCTAGCTGTCCATCTTTCAATGCAGCTTCAATGAAATCTTGAAGACTAGCTGTTGATACACAGCTATATGCTGTATATCATCTGTTGACGTCTAGCTGTTGGTGTCTAGCTGTTGATGTTTAGCTGTTTGACATCCAGCTGTTGATATCTAGCTGTTATACACAGCTCGCTGCTGTGAACAAGTGAACTCATTTTTCTTGAAGTCCAGCTGTTGATATACACAACTCGCTGTTCTTTGAGCAGGTGCATCTTTGTTTCTTAGCTGTTGATGTACACAGCTAGCTGTTGATCACTTGTTGTTGATCACTAGATGTTGATCACTTGTTGTTGATGTCTAGCTGTTGGAGTCTGTAAACAGCTAGCTGTCCATTGATCTGCTATCGATCTTCTATCGATCTGTCCTCGGTAAGAATGCATGCATGGTATGCGATAAAAGATGTAATAAAAACTAAGTCTAGATGGATCATGTTAGTCCTATGAACAGATCGTTACATCGATCTGTTCTCACATTTTGACTTAACCTGCTACACCACAAGGTCGATCTTTATAGCACATATCGTTAATTTAATCTAGCCTTACAGGTTGATCTCCCTTCTACTAGATAGACGAAATAAGATCAAGCTCTATGACACAGGTTGTAAACTCAACCTGATCTTACATGTTAGCTGATCTACTATTGAGAACACAGATGGTTCCCATGGACACGATCTGTCTTTCATCGATCTGTCCTTACACTTAACCATCTGTTGTCTATCTAGTCTAGACAGAAATAAATCATAAACATCTAAGCATCAATAGACATTAAAGCGTAAGCACAGTTTAATATTATGCATATATAATATGGTTTCGCATCATCAAAACATATAAATAATGATTTCCACAATCATCAAAAAGGTTCCCAACAGTTGTTGAGTTGTAGTTGAAGCAGATTGAATATGTTGTTCATCAACAGATGGTTGTGAACATTCTTCGTGTGAAGTTCCCCCTTCATCTGTTCCCCCTAGCTGTGATGCTTCTTCATCTGCATCTGTTCCCCCTTGCTGTCATATAGTTTCAGCAGGTGGACAATCTTCTTCTTCTCCCTCTTTTCTTGGACTCCATAGTAGAATATCATCAATTAGTTGACTTTCGGAGTTCTTAAGAGTGAAGGCAGGTGAATTTGTGTTTGGATGATCATCATCTATTCCTGACACCTCAAAAGAAGATTCATCAAATACAACATGAGGTGTTACTTCCACAACAAGAGTTCGCTTATTAAAAACACGATAGGCCTTACTGATGTCAGAATATTCTAAAAATATTCCTTGATCAGTTTTGCTATCAAATGTCTTTAATTGAGTTTTCCCATTATTCTGAATGTAACACTTACATCCGAAAGAATGAAAATAAGTTAGAAGAGGCTTCCTATTATTCCACAGCTCGTATGGAGTTTTGCCATGACGTATGGTGACAACAGATCGATTCTGTGTGTAGCATGCGGTGTTGATCGCTTCTGCCCAGAATTTCTTTGGAAGATTGATTTCATTTAGCATGGTTCTAGCTGCTTCCTTTAACGATCTGTTGCGCCTTTCTACAATTCTATTTTGTTGTGGCGTATGAGCTGCTGATGTTTGATGTTGTATTCCCATCTTTGAGCAATAAGCTTCAATCATTTGATTGATGAATTCAGTCCCAGGATTAGATCGAATTGTGATGATTGATTTCTCTTTTTGATTTGATAATCTGTTGAGAAGATCAGGTAACTTTTCAAGGGTTTCCTTTTTCTTATACATAAAAATAAACCAAGTAAATCTAGAGAAGTCATCAATAATAACTAATGTATACTTTCTACCATTTACACTTAATGGAGATACAGGTCCAAAAAGATCTAAGTGTAGAAGTTCTAATATTCTGGTAGTGGAGTGTGCTGCCTTGGTTAGGAAAGATGCTCTTGTTTGTTTTCCCGCTTGGCAGGCTTCACATACATGGTCTTTGTCATATTTTTGATGTGGTAGACCTTCAACCAGTTTATCTTTGACCAACTTGTTGATTGATTTGAAGTTGAGGTGGCTTAAGCGTTTGTGCCATAGCTAGCTGGTGGAAGAACTTGATGCAGTTACAAGACAGATTTCAGTCTGTTCATTCCATTGTACAATGTACAATCTGTCCTGCAAAGTTCCGGTAAGAAGAATTTCTTCTCCTTCCAAGTTCTTTACTAAACATTTATTAGCGGTAAATTCTACTCTTTTATTATTAGCACAAAATTGACTAATAGAGAATAGATTGTGATTTAAGCCTTCAACATAGGACACATTTTGTATAATTGTGCTACCAACATGGAGATTGCCATATCCTCGTGTATATCCCTTCGAGTCACCTTCAAAAGTTACAATTGGTCCATAGTTTTCTTTGTAGTTGGATAACAACTCTTTATTGCCTGTCATATGCTTGGAGCATCCGCTGTCTAGTATCCATATCCCGCCCCGAGCTGCATCTCTTCTTCTCCTCGATTTCCTGACCTGCAAATATAAATCATTAAGCTACCCTACTGATTGAGGGTGCGTTGTTAGTGGACAATGTTCCTTTTGGAACCCAAATCTGTCTAATAATCGAGACATTGTTGGATGCTCGAATTTGTCTCCCGCTGAAGTCGGTGTATACAATTGGCTTCTTGTTTGCATGTGTCAAGGTTTGAGCAGTTTGAAGTCTGGGAGCTGGTGTTGTTCTTTGTCGATCAGTTGGACGCCTTCCTTTGATAGGAGTAGCCTGCGGTTGATAACCTCTTTTCGGTTGATCATAGTTTTGAGCAGGTGGTTTTGCTTGTTGAGGTCTAGCTCCAGAAGTTGAGTTCTTTTGCTGTTGATGAAGCTGTTGTTGCTTCGGCTGCTGTCGTATCAGCACTGCTTGTGGTTGTCTTATATTTTGATTTTTGAGTTTTACCACCTTTCCTTTGCCTTGCTCTTTAACAAAATTCACAGATGGAGGTCCTTTGTTAATTCCATTAAACCCTATTCCTCCACGATCTGATGATCTCTTTTGCATGTCATTGATAAGATGAACTTTGTCTGACTTTTTGTGGATGTAATGATTAGGCATCGTACTTAAATTATCCACCTTATTATTGGCTGACGATTCTCTCCCAATCAAATCTGAGATCTTAGCAGTGAGAGCATAGACTTCTTCACTTTTGTTCTTGATTTGTAGAAGCATCTCCTTTTCTCTTTCGTTGAATGAAGCACTTACCTTCTTCATTTCTTGTATGGTGTTTTCCATCTTTCCATTTTCTTTGATTGCATGTTTAAACATTTTGTTTAATCGTGCATAATCTTCCATTAATTTCATAAAATCTTCCATGGACAGATCGTCCTCTTCTTCTGTCTCTTCTTCATCACCCGAGTTACATGTAGGTGAGTTAGAAGTAAAAGAAGTTTGATTAATTTCTACCTCATTGTTGTCAAGTCCATTGTCATGACCCATGAGGCATTCATCCCATTCAAGGTTCAACTCGTTAGCCATAAATGCTTCGTCATTTTCGGATGAGTTGTCGGTAAGCGTATTTGGTGTAGCTTGTTCTTCAGCGAGCATAGCTTTTCTTTGTTCTCTAAGTTTTCTGTCTTGTTTGTTCCTTAGCTCTTCTCTCTCAGCCTTGGAGATATCTGGACAATCTGTTTTAAAGTGACCTTTCCTACCACACTTGAAACAAGAGAATTCGGATAGGTCAGCTTTAACATATGAGGAGTTAGTTTTTACTTCACTTTTCCTATCGGGTCGATCTCCCGATCGATCTCTTCCTTTGAAGTTTTGATTGTTAT
>JAPKLX010000686.1:34648-57550 GCA_026898415.1 Leonotis leonurus | reverse complement strand
GGTCTACTTGAATAGATCTAGGAAAACCTTTTTCATTCACTTGCATACTGTCTGTTATGGAGTCTTCTGTTATCAGGGCTTGCGAAGAATTCTCAATTCAAGGATATAGAGAATGGAGCTTCAGAATTAAAATGTGTCTCAAAGCCCATCACTGCTTGATGTGGAAAGTAATCGAAGAAGGGCCATTGGCAATTACTGAAGAAACTACTCGTATCACAGATACAGGAGCAGTTAAGGAAACTGTATTAAAGGATCCCAGAAAATACACCTCTGAAGAAAGGAGAGAGGCAAATCTCGATGATTTTGCCAAAGGGATCATCTCCAGCACGGTCAAAGGCATACATCTGGCTAAAATCCAAGATCTGGATACTGCCAAAGAGATGTGGGAAGCCTTGAGAGACTTAGCCCTAGGATCTGAAGTGATGATCGAGAACAAGCTGTCTCTAGCCTGCAACAAATACGATGAGTTCAAGATGAAACCAGGCGAGACAATAGAACAGATGAAGATGAGATTCACCGGAATTCTCCTAGAGATATCTGCGTTCAAAAAGAATAAGTATACTCAAAGGGAGAAGAACATGAAAGTTCTTAGAGCACTTCCACCAAGCTGGGAGATCTACGCTGCAATGCAACCCCTAAGAGCAGACTTCAATGATCTGTCTACTGAAGCCTTATTTGATCATCTCGAAGGACATGAATGTGACATTCAAAGAATTCGAGGACCAGATCATCTGTCCAAAAAGGCAGAAAGCAGTTCAAAAAGGGACAAAGAGGTAGCCTTCAAAGCGAAGAGCAAACCAAATGATCCTTCTGAGTCTGTTACTCCAGATGAAGAGAAAGGGTATGACAAACTCTTAAAAGAATTTGCAATGATAGCTAAACGAATGGACAAGATGGAGACCAGATCGAAGAAGTACAGACGCTTCTACAAAGATAACAAGAGGAACTTCAACAGGAAGTATGATAATGATCGATCTGATGACAAAAATGAATCTAAACAGCAGACTACTAAACCAACAAAAACCTCTAACTCTACAGATTACACTTGTTTTGAATGTGGCAGAACAGGTCACTTCAAAACAGATTGTCCTAATCTGTCCAGAGGGCAAAGAGAAGAACTAAGAGCTAAAAGAGATCGAAAGCTTAAAAATGAGCGCAAAGCCATGATAGCTGAACAGAACTCAAGCAGCTCAAGTCATTTTTCAGACAGTTCATCAGAAAATGATGAGGCTTTCATTGTTGACGACGAAGAAAGCTGGAATGAATGCTATGTAGGCTTAGACAACGGTCTAGATGAAGTTGAGGTAAATTCTTGCTACTCAAACTCCTCAGATAATGAAAATAATCTTGAACAGGAAAGCGAAGATCAAGCAGAATATTCATGGAATGAAATAGATGAGATGTTCAAAAGCTACTCAAGCATCAAAAGACTGTTTAAAGAAGTTGTTGAAGAGAATGATAGATTGAAGAAAGTTGAGCAGATCTTAAGCACATCAAACACTAAATTTGTTGCCAAAGTTGCTGATCTGGAAGAACAGATCAAGAGCAAAGACAGTGAGATTCACTCTCTTAATTCAAAAATTAAGGATCTAATCTCTAGATACAATGTTGCTGAAGAGAAGATCAAGAAAGGAAAAGAAATGATCTACAAAAGTGATGAGCGTGCCAAGCTACTAATCAATCTGCAACAAAAGGGAAAGTCTGGATTGGGATATCCAGGTCACTCAGAAAAATCTTCAGGAACTATAAGCTTCGTACCAGAAAGGAAGAGAATACCAGATCAAGTGATAGACTTGAAAAACAAGAAAGATCTTCCTCAAAAGATGGTCATAAAACAGACTGACAACAAGCAATATCATCAATCAAAAGGACAACCAGCCTACTACACAAAACCAGATCAGGTTTACAACAAAAGGGTCAACAGGACAGCACCAGTTAAGAAAGGATTGAAGAATGATAAGATAGAGAGATTTCATCCATCTGAAATACATTCTGTATCTAAAGCAGATAATGAGGGAAACATCATTACCTGCTATATTGCTGTTCCTAACCCTAGAATTTTCTGGATTCGAAAAGGATTGTTTGCTAATAATCAAGCACCCAAACGTTGAAAGGGTAGCTAAGTGTGATTAATTGCAGGATCAAAGAACTGCAAGAAGGAGTAAGATAGCAAGAGGAACTATCTGGATTATAGATAGTGGTTGTTCAAAACACATGACTTGTGACAAGAACCTACTGGCAGATTACATAGAGAAACCAGGCCCACAGGTCACTTTTGGATGTAATTCAAAAGGATATACCAGAGGGTATGGAAACATTACTGTTGGCAAGACCACAATCTCTAATGTCTCATACGTTGAGGGTCTTAGCCATAATCTGTTTTCTGTAAGTCAATTCTGTGCTAATGGTAATCAGATTGTTTTTGATACTAACAACTGTCTGGTGAAGAATAAGGAAGGAGATGAAATACTCCTTACCGGTAAACTGCAGGATAGGTTATATATTGTCCAGTGGACAAACCAGATCGAGACCTGCTTAGTCACTAAGACTGTATCAGAAACAAGCTGGTTATGGCATAAGAGATTAAGTCATCTTAATTTCAAATCAATCAACAGGATTGCCAAGGAAAGGTTAGTAGAAGGACTACCAGATCAGGTGTATGATAAAGATCACATATGTGATGCCTGTCAAGCTGGAAAGCAGACCAGATCATCCTTTACAAGCAAAACAGCTCACTCAACATCAAGGACACTAGAGCTGTTACACCTTGATCTGTTTGGACCAGTCAATCCACTAAGTATCAATGGGAGTAAGTACACTTTGGTAATCATAGATGATTACTCAAGATTCACTTGGGTCATCTTTCTGTTGAAAAAGAAAGAGACTCTAGACAAGCTCCCTGACTTTCTACACAAAATCACTAAACAGAAAGAGATGAGTATAACCTCTATCAGAACAGATCGAGGAACAGAATTTCTCAACCAGAAGATTGAAGCATATTGCAACAAGATGGGAATCACTCATCAAACATCTGCTGCTCGAACTCCTCAACAGAATGAAGTAGTTGAGAGAAGAAACAGATCACTCAAAGAAGCAGCCCGCACGATGCTTAATGCCACAAATCTACCGAAGAAATTTTGGGCAGAAGCTATATACACAGCCTGCTATACTCAAAACAGATCATCCATCACAATCAGACATGGAAAGACTCCATATGAAATATGGAACAACAGAAAGCCTAAGATCTCTTATTTCAAAACTTTTGGCTGTTTATGTTACATACACAATAATGGGAAATCTCAGTTGAAAACTTTTGATAGCAAAACTGACCCTGGAATATTCTTAGGATATTCTGATATCAGTAAAGCTTATCGAGTTTACAATAAGAATTCTCATATTGTGGAAGTAACACCTCATGTTGTTTTTGATGAGTCTATTATTGAGTACAGATCACCAGATGAAAAGCGGACAGACAATCAGATGACAACCAGAAGGATGAATGATCTATTACTAGAAGATGTTCTTATCTGGAATTCTAGGAGTGAGGATGAAGAAGTTATCACTCAACCTGTTGCTGAGGAGATCATACAGCAAGGGGGAATATTACTACCTAACCTGGATGAGAACAGATCATCAACAGAAGTCAATGATACAATTACCACAAATGATGATCAACATCCAGAAGAAAGCCTAGATGAGAATCCATTTCATGCTACGACAACAGCACACCCTGAATTTGAGGAACCAACAGATCAACCTGATCCTGAGTTATCTGATGAAGAAATAACCAGGAGAAGAAGATGGATACAAGATCATCCACTAGAACAGATCGTTGGGAACCCATCAGATCGTGTGAAGACTAGAAGAATGCATGGAGAAAGTGCATTGTTGAGCTGTTACCTCTCTCGCATGGAGCCATCTGATGCTTATGAAGCACTTCAAGATGCAGATTGGATAACAGCAATGCAAGAAGAACTCAATGAGTTCAAAAGAAATGAAGTCTGGTATCTCGTGGACAGACCCAAACACCAAGGTGTAATAGGTGTAAAATGGGTGTTCAAAAACAAACGAGATGAGAATGGTGAAGTAGTCAGAAACAAAGCCAGATTAGTAGCTAAAGGCTATAATCAACAAGAGGGCATTGATTTCGATGAAACATTCGCACCAGTAGCCAGATTAGAAGCAATAAGGTTGTTCTTAGCATATGCTGCTCACAGACGATTCAAGGTGTACCAGATGGATGTCAAAAGTGCCTTCCTCAACGGTATTCTTGAAGAAGAAGTATATGTGGAACAGCCACCTGGATTTGAAGAGGCAGATCCAGATCAGAAAGTATACAGACTAGCTAAAGCAGTCTATGGTCTAAAACAAGCTCCCAGAGCTTGGTATGAGACCTTATCAACCTTCCTACTGGAATCTGGTTTTAGAAGAGGATCTGTTGACAAGACTTTATTCATCATCAAAGTCAATGAAAACATTCTCTTAGTCCAGATCTATGTAGATGATATTATCTTTGGATCTCAATCCATCTATCTATGTGACAAATTTGCTGAACTTATGAAAAATAAGTATCAAATGTCCATGATGGGAGAAATGAGTTTCTTCTTAGGTTTGCAGGTCAAGCAATTATCAGATGGTATCTTTATCAATCAGACAAAATACATCAACGATCTGCTGACCAAGTTTGGATTAAAAGACAGTAATCCAGTGAAAATCCCAATGCAGACCAATGGGAAAATTGGTCCAGATCCCGATGGAAAACCAGTTAATGTTACACAATACAGAGGGATCATAGGATCATTACTCTATCTAACTGCAAGTCGACCTGACATTACCTATGCAGTAGGAGTATGTGCTAGATATCAAGCAAATCCCAAAGAGTCTCACATGGAAGCAGCTAAGAAGATACTAAGATATCTAAAGGGAACAGCCCATATAGGATTATGGTATCCATGTGAAGACAATTTTGAGCTATCTGGATATACTGATTCAGACTATGCTGGATGTAAACTGGACAGAAAGTCAACATCTGGTACATGTCAGTTTTTAGGGAATAAACTGATTTCTTGGTTCTCAAAGAAACAGACATCAGTTGCCACTTCAACTACAGAGGCAGAATATATGGCAGCTGGAAGTTGTTGTGCACAAATACTGTGGTTAAGACAACAGCTTAAAGACTATGAGATTGATGTCAAGGAAATACCAATTTTCTGTGACAGCTCAAGTGCTATAGCAATTACACAGAACCCAGTGCTGCACACCAGATGCAAACATGTTGACGTAAGGCATCACTTCATAAGAGATCATGTTGAAAGAAAACATGTACAGATTGAGAAAATACATACTGAAGTTCAGAGAGCAGATATCCTCACTAAGGCATTACCAGAAGAAAGATTTAAGATGCTTTGTGGAAAGCTAGGACTCTTAAATCTTGAGGAGAGAACCAGATTGATCTAAACCAGATTGATCTAACCAGATTGATCTAACCAGATTGATCTAAACCAGATTGATCTAAACCAGATCATTATGATCCAGATTGATAAAATCCTACAGGGAATCAAAACCAGATCATCATGATCCAGAGTGACAAGATCCAGATCACTAGAAATTCCTACAGGGAACTAACACCAGATCACTAACACACATGTCAATACAGATTAAATAAAATTCCAACCAGGAATTACTAAAAAGCAACCAGATTGAACAGAGGCAGAAAGCTAAACCAGAGAGTCTCAAAACCAGCAAGTCTCAAAGGCAGAAAGCTAAACCAGAGAGCCTCAAACCAGCAAGTCTCAAAGTGAAGTTAGTTAAACTTTAACAGAAAGTTGAACCAGAAAAACTTCAACCAGAAAGATAAGAGATATCATGAACAGAAAGTGATTAACAGACGCTCAACCAGATTGACCTCAACCAGATTACCCAATGACACGTGGATTAATATTTATTATTAATTATTATTCCATTACTTGGTTAAGGGGGAAAGGTCAACTATATACGGCGACTAATTATCTCTATTCTAACATTAGATTTCAAAATCATCTATTTTTGATGATTGCATGCAGTAATTGGGAGACGTGATCGAGAAAAATATCTACCAAATCTAGAAAAAGGGAGATAAAAGATTGCATCAAAAATAACGCGCCATCTCATAACCGTTCGATCATAGCGCGTGCATCATACGAAAAGAAGAGGCGACTATGGGTAGAAAACCTAGTACATGGAAAGGCGGGAAAGCTGTAAAAAGGGAAGAATTTCTCAATATTTTATTACCTTGTTTATCTTCTCTTTCGCGTATATAGACTGATAAGGCGGTTCGTGTATCACTTACGCTCACAAACCTTTTTCAAACACTTAGCAAATTTTCTGCCTCCCAAAAATTCTTTCTTGCAAAATTCTCTCTTTTTAGCAAAAATGGCTCCCAAATCGTCTGCTTTTCTGGAACAAGCAACCTATCTGAAACCTTATATTCACCAAGACCTTTTTGCGGTTCTTGATACCTTCGGGTTTCATAAACTGGAGAAGGCATTTGACCTCGTTCGTCAGTGCAAAGGTTTCATGTTTTCGCTTTTAATTTGTATTCTATGTCTAAATGTTTTTACTCTGTATCTTTTCTCTTGTATGTGATATCTGTAAATTACATAGAACTGCATAAACTGTTCTTGTGGCACTTATACTTCACTGATGGAAGGACAGTGCTCACATCTATACTACTATGTTCTGTGTAGGTTTCTACAATATAATTACATCACATCCTGTGCACTTCCTTCCTAAGGATGTAGCAGCATTCTACCTCTCATGGCAGGAAGAGAAAGGTAGAGATGAGGCCACCATCAGGGTGAGCAAAGGGAATACAGTCAGCAACACTCCCTACAATGTTATCAACCTTATCAACGCTGCCTATAAGGTCAAAGATGAAGGAATAAAACTGGGTGAAATTACTGCAGAACAGCTGCAAGAAGCTGTGGAGATGGTCATGATCGTGCCTATCCACTACACAAACAGGATGTTTGTTCGTTCACTTCTCGCACCAGAGTTCAGGATCCTGTTTGAATTCGTTCAGCGGATTTTCTTAAATCACAATGGATCCTACGATCAAGTCACTCCTGAAAAGTTCAGGATATTAGCTGCCGTGGTTCTTGATCTGCCTGTCAACTGGAGCAGGATCTTATACGATCTCTTGGCAAAGGAGGCCAAGATGATCCTATTCGTGAAAGGCAGCTCCCCTGGCATTGAAGTTAAAAGGAGCACACTTCGTCACTCCACAAAGATCTGCTTTATGCTGGAATCATTCTTTCCTCATCACCAATGGGATGCAGCAGTTGAGTTCAATGCGAAACAGCATTTTCCAAAGGACCAACATCAGATTGAGATGTCGATGGGCATTTCGGCAAATCTGATTACCAGAGCTAAAGACCCTGTAGTCTTCAACGCTCTGATGGAGATGGGAAGTTCAAATCCTATCTGGATTCCTCCTTCTGGTCCAGCAGATCGATCCACAAAATCACAAGCAACCAAGGAGAAGCAATCAGAGAGAACTCCTACCAAGAGAACAACCAGGAGAGCCAGCTCGGTTGAAACTGACATATCTACAGCAGCTCAACCACCAAAAAGTAAACGACGAAAGCTTCAAAAATTGGCTGATACAGAACAAAGCCCAGAACCAGCACAAGAATCTGCACTCCCTCAACAGGAGGTTGAGGAGGAAGAAGTGGTAGTGCTGGTTGATGAACCAGAAGATGTGGAACCTCTGTCAACAGTACACCCAGATCAGCCCAGGGATTTCTCCCCAGCACACACGATCAGCTCATCTTCTGCTGAGCCTCTAGAACAAATCAATGAAGAAGATGAAGAAGAAATTGAATCTTCAGATGAAGATGTGGAGAATAAAACAGCTCAGTCTGTTATGAAAATGATTGAAGCAGAAGCTGACAGAGCAGTAATCAGCACATTTCCTGGCATCCAGCTCACGCCTGAGAGCTATGATGCAGCTAAGAGGATCAAATTGCTGCTGCTAATCAAAGACAAGGAGTTCTATGTCTTGGCTGCTCTGCTTAAAATTAGATCAATCGACCAGCTCAAGGCAGAGGAAGCCACACTGTTGAATATCTTTGAAGTCTCATCCGTTGCTGAGCTAAGAGAAAGCTTCTCTCAATCCATCCTTGCATTAGCTCAGCTAGAAGCTCAGAAGCTGCAGATTAATTTGAGAGAAATCTATGAGAAAGCTGGTAAGCTGGATTTCTACAACAGTGTAGTTGATGAAGATGAAACTGAGATTCCATCTGCTGCTCACCAACAGGGTGCAGCAATAGCAGACCCTGCACCAGACCAGGTCATGAATGACACTGGTGTGCAGCTCACTACCCCACCTGCACCAACTGAGGAAGAACCTGCATCAGCAGAGGAAGAACTTCTTGGTCAGATCATCGGGGGCGAGCTTACTAATGACATCATCACTCCTGGTGTTGCAGCTGCCCAGAATATACATGTGCAAACATTTACCTTGGAAGATATATTGATGGACCAGCATCAATCCCTATCTAATATTCAAATCAGAGACCTTATTTCCAAGAAAGTGGATCAGTATATGTATGGAACGCTGACCACGGTCCAAGATGAAGCTACACGCATACTGACAGAATTCAACGACCATCTGCAATCTCATGTCAACCAGGTCGACACTGATCTGAGGCACATCTGTCGCTTGAAACTTGAAGAGATAAGTAAGAAAATGGACGATGACAGGGCTGCTGCTGATGAGAGGAAAGCCCAGATTGATCAGAATCTGTTTTCTACAGAATTCAAAGTGAAAGAAATGTACAAGATCATCAGTGCCTTTGCAGCGAAAGAGAAAGACATGGTACACGCCATTGTCCAGGAGCAGACTGATGGTCTCACAGCAGATCTAGTCAAAGAAGCCAACTCCTACACCAGACTGCTACTCAGACAGTTCGAAACAGACGGCAGAACTTTTGTTGAAAGGAAGCTACGAGATCTGCAATATCCCACGGCCACTCTGATCAAATCCTATTTTGATGAAACAGCAGACATCAAGGCAGCTCAAGAAGAGATTCAATCTGATCTGGCCAAAACACAGACTTCTCTTCAGAAGCAGATCAATGATTCCAATCTCAACATCACCTCGCTGCTGTCTAGCAGAATTGAATCTGCTAAGGAGATCGCTGAGCTGAAAAACGAAGTCTCCTCTCTCAAGACATTCATTCAATCCTTCATTGATGATGTCGAAAAGGGGGAAGGAAGTGGAAAGAAAAAGCCATCTGCTGTGCAAGAAAAGAAGGCAGCAGAAGAAAAGAAAAAGAGCTTAACAGGATCTGGATCTGGCGCATCAACTGCAAAGAAACCAGCCAGCTCTCCTTCTTTCCAAGCGCAGAAAACCTTCACTCCAAGCAGCTCATCCCAACCTACCAAGAAAAGGAGAAGAGCTGGATCAAGTTTGTTCTCTTCTGCTCCCATACGCAGATCTTTGACAAAACAGGGAGAGACCAACTGGGTCCCAGATCACTTGAAGGAAGGATTTGAAGGCTTGAAATATGGATTCATCATGTGTCGCTATTTTCTCAAAGAACCTCTCTACTGTGAGGGGTCACCAAATGAAGCTTTCAACCTATACCTTGACCAGAATGATGCAAGGGATCTGGTAGGAGAGATCAGAGCTGCTGCTGTCAAAGCCCAAGTCCAGATAACTGCTCCAGAAAGGGAGTTCAGGACCTGTCCCACTATTCCTGGGACAGATCTCCCGGACAAAACCTTTCTGCTGAATTTCATAAACCAGCTAGCAGAAAACAGAGGGTACAAAGTGGATGCTGAAGATCCAGATTACATCAGAGTAAGAGAAGGAGTGTATGAGAGCGTTCAGCTCATTTCTGATGAGACCAGAGCAAAGATGAAGAAGCAGCAAGAGGAGAGAAGAAAAAGCAGATAGTAGTCTTATTTTCTTATATCTTTATGATCTGCCTTTTCTTATAATCTGTTCTGTTTATCTGTAACCTCTCTTGTCTTCTTATCAATATATGAAATCCATTTTGAGTTTCTGATGACAACAACTCATTGTCCAGAACACATATAAAATATCCTTAAACGTTATAAACATTAATAACGTGCTAACAACAACTGGAAAACCAGACCAGACCGATCTGTATTATGCAGATAGGATCCTTTTGTAAAAGTGTGGTTTCGACATCATCAACAAGGGGGAAATTGTTGGGAACCCTAAAGATTAGTGTTGATGATGGTCTTTCGAAACACACTTAGCTGGTCTGTATGTTAACCTGTTCCTCGTGTAAAATCCAGATCACTATAGTTTAAGTGATTTCTGTTTTGGAACTGATTAGGAGATGACTTATAATGTAAAGGATATGTTCCTATAGAAGTCATTCTCAACTTAGAATAGGATGAAGGTCAAGATTTCACGCTCAAAGGAATCGATCTGCTGTAACAGACAGCGACCAGATCGATGACCAGATCGATGATTACAGCGATGAACCAGAGCGTTTGAGTCATCAAGCCTTTAGCTGACATCATCCTACACATCATATGCACTTGCCACGTCAAGATCAAGATCCATCCAACAGGGTTTGGAAAGTTGATCTACGATTAAAACATATAAGGAAAGAGACCGTTAACAATCTGATTTCCATAAATCAAAGATTGAGTCAACCTTTCCTATATGGCAAGAACAGATATGATGAAAATCATTGATTGGCAATATACCATCTATATCACACCAATCAACAACGGCTAGAATTTCAATATTCAATGCCTATATAGTTGAAGTCAACAATCTGGAAGAAGAGAGAACACGCACGAACTATACTGCAATTATCCTTCAAGCACTCTGTATTCCAGACTTAGAGCTTCAACATCTTGTGATTCTACATCACACCAACCACCTCGATTCAAGTCTGTCTTGTCGAGAGAAAGGAGATCACCCTGCTAGCTAGTAGTTTTCTAGTGGTAACGTAGAGGTAATCTGTTGTAAAGGGACACGACCCTTCATTCGTGCATAAGTATCACTCTAGCTGTGATTGGTACTTGTGACTCGTTCTCCACGAGTATAAAGAAGCAGAGTATCCTAGTAGTGGATAATCTGGTCTAGTTTTTACCAGATCGTGGACGTAGGGATTTCCCGAACCACGTTAAACAACTGTGTGCTTTACTTTTCTGCATTTCTATTATCTGTTGTTTATTATCCTAACCTTCTGCACTATCATATAAGCTGCATTCTCAACCAATCTGTGTAAACGATCTGATTAATTCCTTAAGGTTTTCAAAACAAGAGCAATCATTAATCCACCATTATTCCGCACTCACTCTACACTCAAAAGGTAATAAGATCACTCTTATTATCTGTTAAGTGTTTTCACCTCGAGAGTAACCTGTATGGACTAAACCAGATACTGATCTGTTTATCAATCTGGTCAGTCATTCCAAGCAATTTCTTATACAGAATAGCTTGAGCTCTCATATAAATTGTCAAGTAAACTGAAAAGTTAGTATTTGGTGTATTCCCCCCCCCCCCATACACCAAACCTTGCTCTTTCGGGACCAACAACTCTATATTCATAGATATATGAATTGATGAGTACAAGATGTCATCAGAAATGACAGAGAGACAGAGGAACAGAAGACAAGAAATAAGATCTAACTAGGAGAACCATCTAGCTGCTCCGCCTTTCTTCATTTTCTCTCTCTGTGCATCGGACACTAGCTGGATGCTTTCATAGATTTCATCCCTCACCCTGGCATAATTTGGATCGTGATTGTCAATCTTGTAGCCTTTGATTTTTGCCAGTTGGTTGATATAATTCAAAATGTATGTCTTGTCTGGGATGTTGCTGCCAGGTATGGTTGGACAGATCATATATTCCTTCTCTGGTGCCTTGATCTGGATTTTGGCGTTAGCTGCTGCTGTTCTGATTCTTTGAATAAGCCCTTGATCACTGAAATTTTCCAAGTAGCGATTAAAGTCTTCATCTGGGATGGACTCTGAATATGTAGGCTCTTTCAGGAAGAATCTGTTCAGAATGAAGCCCTGTTTGACCTTTTCCTAGTCAGTTTGATCATTCTCTGGAACCCATGCGTCAGTTGGTGTCTTCTTTTGCAGGGATAGGTTCCAGGAGAATGGTTTCTTCTTTTTCTTCTTGGGCTGGGTGGTCGAAGCAGATGACTGTTGTTGTGAGCGTTCAGCAGATGAAGGCGAGGAGAAGGGAGTTTGAAAAGATTTTTCTTTAGCCTCCTAGGCAGCCAGCTTTCTCTCCCTCTCTGCCTGTTCTTTGTAAAATTGCACTCTGAACACTGGATCACAGGCTTGATCCATGCTCACACCAAACAGCAATAGTTCGGCTATCTGGTCTCCCTCGTCTATCGGTTTCTTGCCTTTGTCTGGGATCTGAGGTGCTGGTGCTGGTGCTGGTTGAGCTTGTTCTGATCCCAGTAGGGTGGGGTCAGGTCTCGGTGGTGTGGTTGGTCTTGGTTGGGCTGGTGCTGGTGTTTCTGTTCCAGCATCTGTTGCTTCAGTTCCAGCATCTGTTGCTTCAGTTCCAACATTTGTTGCTTCTGTTAAGCCCTTGCTGCTTTTGCCTCCCTTGCCTCCATGGATTTCCCCCTTTTTGACATCATCAAAAATGGTCTCGATGAGTGCTCGAAGTGAGGTTATCTCCTCGGACATCTTCTCCATTCTGTCCTCAGCATCTGCTTTGAATCCAAGCAGAAGGTTGATTGTTTGGTCAGAGGCGTCTATCTTCTTCTCCAGCCTGCTGTTCATGGTTGACAAGGTTTTGTCATAAGTTTCTTGTAATTCTTCTACAGCAGTGATGCGAGTGACTTGCTGCTCGTGCTCTTCGGGGTTGGGGTAGAGAAGGTCATTTAAGACAGCGACCTGGTGGTTCCGCATCAGCTCCACAAATTTCTCATTTTCAAAATGAGCTAGTTGGGAGTGGATGGACAGGTCAGTGTCTTCCTTCAGTTGAGCAGCAAGTTGAATGCCTTTCTGTGCGACAGCAGCATCAATGGTTTCTGTCTGTTTTGCCAGAAGATCAGCTATCAATTCAGTGGCCTTGTCTGCTTTTCCTTCTATGCCAGTCAGGCGAAGGTTGATTTTGGCTTGTCCTGCTTCATTTGCCACTCTATCATCATCAATTTTCTTGTCAAGCTCCTTCCTGACTGTTCTGAGCTTTCTCCTTATGTCTTCATCCATGTCATTGACGTACCCTTTCTGATGGTCGTTGAAGTCAGTGAGTATCTTGGTTGCTTTCTCTTGAATCGAGTTGCACACATCTGTCATGTGATCTTCAACTCGCAAGGTGATAAGATTGTCCAGTTGGAAATTGTTGAAGGTTTTGGGCTCTCTTTCCAAGAGTTCTTCCATGGAGTAGAAGTTGACGTGTTTCTTCAACTTCTGGGCAGCACCATGGGTGTATATTTCATTGCTCGGCTCCCCGCCAATGTGCTGGCCCACTGGTTCATCATCGCTTGAATCAAGATCGATGATAGGCGTTTTATTGGCAGGCTTCTGGGATGAAGTTTCTCCCTGCTCTGTTTGTTGTGGTTGTTGTATTGGTGCAGCTTCAGCCATCTGAACTTCGGGTTGTGGTGTTGGCAGATCAATCTTCAAACTTTCTGCCTCTTGGTGCATGAGGCCAGAAATGAGCTCGTGGTATTCTGCTCTCACTGCCTGGACGGTAGTAACCTGAAGTAGACTGAGCAGTGTGGCTTCTTCTTTCTTCAATTCATCAATTGATTTGAGTTGGAGCAGGGCATCAAATACATAATACTCGTTGTCCTTGACCAGCAGGTAGAATTTGATACGCTTTGCCGCTCCCAAACTCTCTGGCAGCTGGTTGATTCCAGGGAACTCCTGCAGAACAGAGTGTGCTGCTTCGTTCTCCAGCAGGTTGATTACACTCTCAGCTTGTTGTTTCCTGACATCCTCCTCGTCTGTTGACTCTCCTCCCTCTTCCTCCTCTTCCTCACTGATTTTCTCCATTCGATGTGGTGAGGGTGTAGCTGTTCTAGCAGGGGAGAAATCCTTCTCGGGATGTGGAGTATGGCTGGTTTCTGGTTCCACTTCAGCTGCTGGCGTTTCTGTTTGTTCTGCTGCTTCCTGTGATACTTCTACTTCTTGTTCTGGTATATCCGATTGTTCTGCTGTTGCTGCTGGTGGTGGTGATGATTCTTGAACCTTCTGTAATCTGCGTTTCTTCTGCTTTGTTTGTGAAGCTGATGTTTCTGTCTCAACAGAGCTACCTCGCTTGACTGAAGTCTTGCGAGTAGTCTTCTCCTTCACCACTTTCTCCTTTGTGGGTTCGCCCTTCTGCTTCTCCACTCCTTTAGAAGGTGGCATCCAAGTAGGATTAGAGCAACCCACTTCCAGTGCTGCTTCATGGTGTACTTCATCAGGTATTTTGTTGAAAAATTATGGTGCTAGTCCCAAGGACATCTCCAATTGATGTTGATCTTTGGGTATGGAAAGATTAGTGTTGAATTCCACTGCATCATCCCAGACTTTCTGCTTGAAAAATCTTTCCACCATTAAGTTGATCTTGGTGGAGTGTCGTAGATTTCTTCTAACTTCCACCGAAGTGCCTCTGCCTCTGTTATCCTTGGTATAAGTGACCAATTTTGCTTCCTTGGCCATCAGTTCAAACAATATTCTGCTCCAGTTGACTCGAAGATTGAGGACAACCGCTGTGAGAATTCGGAATTTCTCAGGGGTCACTTGATCATACGACCCACTGTGATTCAGGAATATCCTCTGAATCATCTCGAGTAATAGCTTGAATCCTGGTTGAAGTAGGGATCGTTGAAACATTCTTCCAGTGTATTTTATCGGTATCACCATCACTAATTCCACTGCTTCTTGCAGTTGTGCAGAAGTAATCTCTTCCAAGGATAGACCTTCGTCCTTCAACCTATATGCTTGGTTGATCATTTCAATCACGTTGTATGGGGTTTTGCTTGTTCTATCACCAATCGGCATTAGCACGTTTGCCTCAAATCCATGCTTGTCATTCTGCCAAGTTAGATAAAACGTGGCGACTTGTTTTGCCAAAAACATGTTCGGATGTGAAGTAACAATGTTGCAGAACCCTATCATCATAAGAACATTCAACACAAATGTAGATATATTCATCAGTTTATATGAACACATATGAATATTCTCACATGAACAGTAACTTAGATAGATAGAACATATTTAACGGTTCACAGATCATGTAAGGCAATACATGTAATCATTCGCAGATAAAAAGAATATTTAATAAACTTAAACCCTTTGCAGCGTGTGACCATGGCAAAGATTTCTTCAAGTTTTTGAAATCCATGGGTGTCAAGAACAGCATATGGTTCAGGCGAAAGGAACTTCTGAACCTCGGCAACGTGTTGGAGAAATAGAGAAATTTGTGGTGCCATGATCAAATCGCAAAATGTTCGAAAAGAGATTTGCAGAAATTTAGAGAAATTCTTAAGTGCTTAGAGAGAGTAGTGCTCAGTGCGATGAAGTGAAGGTGAACAGTTCTGAGATGTATATCGCATATATATAACGAAGAGTAAGGAAGATGAAGGAGGTAAATAAGTAAAAGATAGGCTGAATATCTTCCCTTTTTAGATTTTCCCGCTTCATTCTTTTACTTTGCCGCGTTTACTTGCGTGTGATGTACGCTCTAGATTGTAGGATTGTAGAATAGCGCGTGCAAATCTTTTCCTTCAGTGCAACTTTCCTTTTTCCTGTTTTCGCAGGGATTTTCTCAATCACAGTTCCCAAAGGTGGGCTAATCATCATTTAAGATAAATATTTTAGTAAATCTAGATCAAAAAGGTAACTTTTTCAGACTGTAATCTTGGGTGTTGATTGTACGGAGTGACGCCATGTCTCTTAAGACGCTTCCGATTCGTAGAAAATTCCCCCTTGACTTAGTAATTAAGAAATAGATTCCACGTGTCACTTTCTTCAGATTAGGCATTATGAATATTCTGATAACTTTCTGATGTCAATCTTCTGTTGGCTTTCTGTTGTCAACTATCTGGTAGTCTTTTGTTGTCAGCTATCTGGTGACCTTCTGTTGATAACTATCTGGAGACCTTCTGTTGACAACTCTCTGGTGACCTTCTGTTGTTCTCCATCTAGACTGAGTAATCCAAGTTTACCACATAGCATCTTAAACCTTTCTTCTGGTAAGGCTTTAGTTAGAATATCAGCACGTTGAATATCTGTATGGATTTTCTCAATCTGAATGTGCTTTCTTTCTACATGATCTCTGATAAAATGATGTCTCACATCGACATGCTTGCATCTTGTGTGAAGTACTGGATTCTGTGTTATGGCTATTGCGCTTGAACTGTCGCAAAATATAGGTATCTCATTTACTTCAATCTCATAATCTTTAAGTTGCTGTTTTAACCACAGAATTTGTGCACAACAGCTTCCAGCAGCCATATATTCTGCTTCTGTTGTTGATGTGGCAACAGATGTGTGTTTCTTTGAAAACCAAGATATTAATTTGTTTCCTAGAAACTGACATGTGCCAGAGGTAGACTTTCTGTCTAGTTTGCATCCTGCATAATCTGAGTCAGAATAGCCTGTTAGTTCAAAGTTATCGTCATGTGGATACCAGAGACCAACGTGAGCTGTTCCTTTAAGATATCTAAGTATCTTCTTGGCAGCTTCCATATGGGATTCTTTGGGATTGGCTTGATATCTTGCACACACTCCAACTGCAAAAGTGATATCTGGTCGACTTGCAGTGAGATATAATAGTGATCCAATGATCCCTCTATATTGTGTGATGTTAGCTGATTTTCCTTCTGGGCCTGGATCTATCTTCCCGTTGGATTGCATTGGGATTTTAACTGCCCTGCTGTCTTTCATCCCAAACTTGACTAGCAGATCGTTAATGTACTTTGCTTGATTAATGAAGATACCATCTGGTAGTTGCTTTACCTGCAGACCTAAAAAGAAATTCATCTCACCCATCATGGACATTTGGTATTTGTTCTTCATTAGTTCTGCAAATTTATCACACAGATAGGGAGATTGTGATCCAAAGATTATGTCATCGACATATATCTGGACCAACAGAATGTGTTCTTTGACTTTGATGACAAACAGTGTCTTGTCAACAGAACCTCTTCTGAAGCCTGATTCCAGTAGGAATGTTGACAATGTTTCATACCACGCTCTGGGTGCCTGCTTCAAACCATAGACAGCTTTAGCTAGTCTATATACTCTCTGGTCAAGATTCTCTTCTTCAAAACCAGGTGGTTGCTCAACATACACTTCTTCTTCAAGTATGCCATTTAGGAATGCACTTTTAACATCCATCTGGTATACTTTAAATCTTTTGTATGCAACATATGCTTAAAATAACCTAATTGCTTCCAATCTGGCAACTGGTGCAAAAGTCTCATCGAAGTCGATACCTTCCTGTTGATTGTATCCTTTTGCAACAAGTCTAGCCTTGTTTCTGACTACTTCTCCGTTCTCATCTCGTTTGTTTTTGAATACCCATTTGACACCTATCACTGCCTCATGTTTTGGTCTATCTACCAGATACCAGACTTGGTTTCTTTTAAACTCATTGAGTTCTTCTTGCATAGCTATGACCCAGTCTGCATCTCTAAGTGCTTCATAAGTGTCAGAGGGTTCAACACGTGATAGATAGCAACTGAGAAGTGCACTTTCTCCATGCATTCTTCTAGTTCTCACTCTATCTGTTGGGTTCCCAACAATCTGTTCAGAAGGATGGTTTTCTTGAATCCATTTCCTTCTGCTAGATATCTCTTCTTCTGATATCTCAGGTTCTGGTTCATTTGCTAGATCCTCGAATTCTGGATGAGATGTTTGAAAATGATTTTCATCTTCTGGTTCTTCTTGATCATTATTCCAACCATTTGTATCTCTTAATTCTTCGGGTTGATCTGGTTCTGGCTCATTAGTATTGTTTCCTTCTTCTGGCTGATTGTGTTCTGGTATTGTTAAGGTTGTCTGTTCTGTTCCCCCTTGCTGCAAGCTTACTGCTTCAGCATTGTTTGGAACTTCAACATCACTCTCTTCTAATGTATTCCAGATTAGAATATCTTCTAGCAGAATTCCTTTTGCTTTCTGGTTCTTGTTCTGTTCTTGTGTTTGATCAACATCTAGGTTTCTGTCACTAATAGCAGATTCATCAAAAATAATATGAGGTGTTACTTCCACAATGTGAGTCCTCTTTTTGAAAACCCTATAAGCTTTGCTAACATCAGAATATCCTAAGAATATTCCTGGATCAGCTTTGCTATCAAAGGTTTTCAGCTGAGATTTCCCATTGTTGTGAATGTAACACAGACAGCCAAAAGAGCGAATGTAATGTATCCTGGGTTTTCTGTTGTTCCATATCTCGTAGGGTGTCTTCCCATGTCTGATGGTAACAACTGATCTGTCCTGTGTGTAGCATGCTGTATAAATGGCTTCTGCCCAAAATTTCTTTGGTAATCTGGTTTCATTGAGCATAGTACGAGCTGCTTCCTTTAACGATCTGTTTCTTCTTTCAACTACCCCATTCTGTTGAGGTGTTCTGGCTGCAGATGTCTGATGTGTAATTCCCATCTGGTTGCAGTAATCCTCAACCTTCTGGTTTAGGAACTCTGTTCCACGATCTGTTCTGATGGTGGTAACAGAAACTTCCTTTTTCTTGGTGAGTTTGTTAAGAAAGTTTGGCAGCTTCTCCAGAGTTTCTTTCTTCTTATACAGGAATATTACCCAGGTAAATCTTGAATAATCATCAATGATGACCAGAGTATATTTTCTACCATTTATACTTAATGGCTTAACTGGACCAAATAATTCTAAATGTAGTAACTCTATGATTCTGGTAGAGGACTCAGCAGATTTGCTAGAACATGATGATCTGGTTTGTTTTCCGGCTTGACATGCTTGACAGATGTGATTCTTGTCATATATTTGATCTGGTAGTCCTTCAACTAGTTTCTCTCATGCAATCTTATTGATTGACTTGAAATTGAGATGGCTTAATCGTTTATGCCATAACCAGCTAGTTTATGATACTGTTTTAGTGACCAGACAGGTCTCTATCTGGTTGTTCCATTGCACAATGTATAATCTATCCTGCAATTTCCCGGTAAGGAGTATCTCATCTCCTTCCTTGTTCTTAACCAAACAATTGTTAGCATCAAAAACAATCTGATTACCATTGGTACAGAACTGACTTACAGAGAATAGATTGTGGCTAAGTCCTTCAACATATGATACGTTTGTGATGGTGGTCTTGCCTACTTTTATGTTTCCATATCCTCTGGTATATCCTTTTGAATTACATCCAAAAGTGACATGAGGTCCTGGTTTCTCTATGTAGTCTGATAGTAGGTTCTTGTCACACGTCATGAGTTTTGAACAGCCACTATCTATTATCCAGATTGCTCCTTTTGCTATTTTGTACCTTCTTGCAGTCTTCTGATCCTGCAATTAAATACACTTAGCTACCCTTCAATCTTTGGGTGCTTGGTTATTAGCAAATGTTCCCTTTCGAATCCAGAACATTTTTGGGTTGGGGACAGCAATATAACAAGTAATAATATTTCCATCATTATCAACTTTTGATACAGAATGAAATATAGATGGATGGTATCTCTTTATTTCATCATTCTTCAATCCTTTATTTGTAGATGTTGTCCTGTTAACATTCTGGTTGGGTAACGTCCTGTTGACATTCTTTTTGTGAACCCTTTCTGTGTAACCTGCTGGTTGTTCCTTTACTTGATGGAACTGTCTGTTGCTGGTCTGTTTCACCATCATCTTCTGTAGTTGTTCTTTCTTGTTTCTGAGGTTTATCACCTGATCTGGAATCTGTTTCCTTTCTGGCACGAATTTCATGGTGCTAGAGGATTTCTCTGAATGACCTGGATATCCTAATCCAGATGTACCCTGTTGTTGAATGTTGATTAACAGCTTGGCACGTTCATCACTCTTGTATATCATTTCCTTCCCTTTCTTTATCTTCTCTTCAGCAACATTGTTTCTTGTAATGAGATCTTTGACCTTAGAATTTAGCGAATGAATCTCATTGTCTTTTCCTTTAATCTGTTCTTCCAGATCAACAATTTGAACTGCGAACTGTGTATTAGCAGTATTCAGTATCTGTTCTGTCTTCTTCATCCTTTCATTCTCTTCAACTACTTCTTTGAATAATCTCTTGATGCTCGAGTAGCTTTTGAACATGTCATTGACTTCATCCCAAGAGTATTCATCTTGATCTTCTATTTCCCGTTCCAGATCAGTATTATTTGAAGAGTTAGAGTTGCAGGATTGTACCTCTACATCATCAAGACCGTTGTCTAGTCCTGCATAGCATTCATCCCAGTCTTCTTCTTCTTTGGCAAAGAATGCTTCATCATCTTCTGTTGAACTATCAGATAGATGACTTGAGCTAGAATCTTCTTCTTCTTCTGCTATCATGGCTTTACGTTGAGCTTTAAGCTTTCTGTCCCTCTTAGCTCGTAGTTCTTCTCTTTGACTTTTAGATAAGTCTGGGCAATCGGTTTTGAAATGACCTATTCTCCCACAACCATAACAAGTATAGTCAGTAGGATTAGTGATTTTACTATTACCTCTACTTTCTGTTTTGTCATCAGATCGTTCTGCTTCTTTGTTCTTCTGGTATCTACTCTTGTTGTCTTTGTAGAACCTATGATACTTTCTTGATCTGACTTCCATCTTGTCCATTCTCTTTGCAATCATTGAAAATTCTTTGAGTAACTTATCATATCCTCCTTCTGCTGGTGTAGCAGATGATGCTGATTCATCTGTTTTGCACTTCGCTTTGAAGGCAGTCTCTTTCTCCTTCTTTGAGCTATTCTCGCTCTTCTTGCTGGAGGAGTAATCTGGTCCGTGAATCCTTCTGATGTCACATTCATGGACAGCTAGATGATCAAAAAGTGCTTCTACAGATAGATCATTAAAATCAGCACGTAGAGGTTGCATAGCTGAATAAATTTCCCAGCTTGGTGGTAGAGCTCTAAGAATCTTGAGATTCTTCTCTCTCTGTGTGTACTTATCCTTCTTGAAAGCAGATACTTCCAGTAGTACTTCAGTGAACCTATTCTTCATTTGTTCAATGGTTTCTCCAGGTTTCATCTTGAATTCATCGAACTTGTTATATGCTAGAGATAGCTTGTTCACGATCATTGCTTCGGATCCTAGACTGTGATCTCTCAAGGCTTCCCACATTTCTTTGGCTGTATCAAGATCTTGGATCTTTGCCAGATGGACTCCTTTTACTGGAAATAACTCCTTTAGCAAAATCATCTAGATTTGCTTCTCTTCTTTCTTCTGAGGTGTACTTTCTGGGATCTTTTAGTACAATTTCTTTAACTGCTCCTGTCTCAGTAATGCGAGTAGTTTCTTCAGTAATGGCTAGAGGTCCTTCCTCAATTACCTTCCACATCAAGCAGTGATGGGCTTTGAGACACATCTTGATTCTGAAACTCCACTCTCTGTAACCTTGGATGGAGAATTCTTCGCATGCCCTGATAACAGATGATTCCATAATGACAGATAGGATGCAGATGATGAAAAAGATTTTCTAGATCTATTCAAGTAGACCACGCAGGTATTAACCTTGTGAAACAAAACAATGGTCAGTTTGAACCACTGCTCTGATACCACTTGTTGGTCCCGAAAGAGCAAGGTTTGGTGTATGGGGGGGAATACACCAAATACAAACTTTTCAGTTTACTTGACTAATTAAAACAGAGAGATGTAAGCTTTCTGAAAAACAGATTGCTCAAGGTTAGATCAGATTGATTTTCTAATCGATCTTGTTCTATCCAGGTAAAGTCTCTCAAGTGAGTTATACAAGGCAGAGAGTAAGTTTAGACTTAAACTCTAACAGTGTATCGTGTGCGGAATAATGGTGGACTTAGTCGGTGCTCTTGTTAAGAAAATCTTTAGAAAACTTAATCGAGTATTTAGAAGATGATTAAGAATGCAAATTGAATGAGTATGACAGATAGGGAATAAAAACAACTGAATATAAATGCAGAATATAAATAACGCAGTTGTTTTACGTGGTTCGGGAAACCCCCTACGTCCACGGTCTAATCCAAACTGGATTAGATATCCACTACTAGGATACTCTTCTTATTTATACTCGCTGAGAACGAGCCACAAGTTTCAATTACAAACCTTATTGAAACTTATGCACGAATAAGGGTCGTGTCCCTTTACAACTTACAGAAAACTATTGTAAAACAGGATTTCTTCACATTAATCCACTAGAAAACTACTAGCTAGCAAAGATCTCCTTCCTCTCTCGATAAGACAGACTTGAATCGAGATGTGATTGCGATCACGAACGGTTTGAAGCTTTTTGTCTGATTGTGAGATAGAATGCTTGAGAATATTTCTGCAGCACATTCCTCAGGCTTTAAAACATCAAACATATATAGGCTCTGAATCGTGAAATTCTAGCCGTTTGTTGATTGGCGTGATTTGATTTGTGGATTGCCAATCAATCATATCTCTTCTTTCCTTGTAGAATTGTTGATTGAATCTTCTATGAATGGTAAGCAGATCGTCTGTGATTGCTTTCCTTCTTCGTGTCAATCAGTGATTTTCTTTCCAATTCTAGATGAATGGATTTTAATGCATCATTGACAGGCTTGGTTCAGCTCTTTCTGTTTTGCTTCATACCTTCTGATTATATCTTTTCTGGTCTTAGTGCCTTTCTGGTTAAACACTGGTAAGACACTTTCTGGTTGAAGAGCTTTTCTGGTTGAACACTGGTTTAGACATTTTCTGGCTTTAAATGCCTTTCTGTCTGTTACTTTCTGGTTCAGCTTTCTGTCCGAGATATCTTCCATCTTTCTGTATGAAGCCTTCTGGTTCAACTTTCT
>JAPKLX010000686.1:0-34638 GCA_026898415.1 Leonotis leonurus | reverse complement strand
GTATGAAGCCTTCTGGTTCAACTTTCTGTTAAAGTTGACTTACTACAACTTTCTGTCTGAGATATCTTCCATCTTTCTGTATGAAGCCTTCTGGTTCAACTTTCTGTTAAAGTTGACTTACTACAGCTTTCTGTCTGAGATATCTTCCATCTTTCTGTATGAAGCCTTCTGGTTCAACTTTCTGTTAAAGTTGACTTACTACAGCTTTCTGTCTGAGTCTTGCTGGTTTAACTTTCTGGTTGAACGGGCTTCGACTATCTGGTTTATTTAAACCAAAAAGAAATGATACAGAACATGAATAATACTAAGTGTGTCTTTGAGAGAACATCATCAAAACTTAAAATATTAGTGGGGTTCCCAAGAGTACCCATTTGAGAGGTACTTCAAACTGAATCAATTGTGTTTAATGTTTTGTAAATGATTAACTATTGTTTGATACTTTCTAAATGAATCATTTCAATACAGATATTTAAGAAAACTTAAAAATAATGTCAAGAACAAAGCAAGCGTTGAGGGATTGATATGTAATGCATACTTAGTGGAGGAAGCCACTGCTTTCTGTTCCTATTATTTTGAGGATCATGTCAGTACGAAACATAGAGAGGTACCTCGCAACTACGTTGGAGGATGTTCTACTAGTGGGGTAGAAGATCAATCAGACTTGCCTTCTGTATTCAAAATTGCTGGAACTGGTTTTGGAAAGACAACGAAAAGATCGTTGGGTCCAAGGGAATACAGAGCTGCTCATCTACATGTACTCCATAATTGCGTGGAGATCGATCCATATATCAAGTAATCTTTTACAATTCAAATAATACTATTTAATGCAATGTGTGGTTTTTATCAACTAATATGTACTTTTGTATGAAGGGAATACGAATCACAACTCAGGCACTCAAATTCATGGATAACTGACATGGACATTGACGAGAAAATGTCAACAGAATTTCCTGAATGGTTTCGTTCCTATGTGAGTCAAATTTTCACTAAACTACTTGAATTTATATAATTAAGTAATATATACGAGACATACAACTCCATAACTTGATAAGTATAAACTTGTGTGTGATGTAGGTACAAAATTGTGTAACTGATCTTGTAATGTGGGACATTGCACGTGGACCTTCACCAATGATTACATCATATCATGGTTATTTGGTGAATGGTTACAAATTTCACACGATATCACATGGAACTCACAAAGTAACTATGAGTAGTGGTGTGTGCATAACAGCTGGTAACTATGGGGACTCGAGTCAGACAGATTTTTATGGACAATTAGTCGAAGTGTGCGAGCTCACGTACCCAGGATTATACAATAAAAAGGTCGTTCTGTTCAAGTGTGACTGGTTCGACACCTCTCCGGCCGGTACAAGGGTTGATACTCAGTTCAAATTAGTGTCTGTAAATCATACGCGCAGACTTAGAAAATATGAACCATTTGTATTAGCCATTCAAGCTACACAAGTGTATTACTGTTCATATCCGAGTATGAACCAATAGTGTAGAGACTGGTGGGAAGCTTGTTCTATAAAGGCAAGGGCCACTATCGATGAGTCTCGAGCGGATGTGTCTACGTTGGAGTCACCGTTCAGGAGAATGATGATGTTGATGTGGTAACTACTGTAGATGTAGATGATACTACATCAGTTCACCGAGACGAACATGTAGAAATTAAAGATGATGATGACCAACAAGATTCTTATAATGTCCTCGAAATAGAAGAAGAAGATGACGAGGATGATGAATATGAAGAGGATGAAGCTTCAGATGACGAAGAAGAAGATGAAGATGACGAGGATGACTATGTAGATGAGGATGGGGAAGATGAAAATGAGAATGATGAAGAGGATGAAGATTAACACGTTGTGTAGAAAACTTAACACATTCGAATTTTACCATATTAATTAAAAATGCAACTTCTTATATGTTCATTATAAAACTTCTACGTATACGTCATTTGCCTATCATGAATCTTAGTTATTTATTTATTTTCAACATAATAGATGTCTTCGAGTCGGCGCGGTTCTCCACGAGATGATGTGGGGACTCCTCGTGGTAGGGGTTCACGACGATCTCCTTTATCCATTGGTAGGGGTAGTTCCCCGGGCTCATCGTCTGGATATGAGTCTGGGACCGGTCTGAGCCACCATATTGGTGGCATACACATCAGCAGTCCGTCATCTGGCTCTGACACTGATGGTCAGAGAGAGCGTAGACCCACAGGTGACTTTGGTCTATCTGTGAGTGAGCTGGGGTACGTAAATGCAATCACATCTTCTATTTTGACAATTATATAATTAGTTATTCAAAAATCTAACATAAATCAATCTAAAATTACTTATGTAGGGGATTTTACCCACATGCCGACCCGGCAGATTACATTTGTGAACTATTTAAGATAGTTCCCAACCCGACTGGATACAGTTGGAAGCTTACACCTGAGGACGTGAGACAGTGATATTGGGAGGAGTTTAAGGTTCGGAAATTTACTAAAACTTTCAAATTCATTCTTAATTATAACTTATAACTACAATTTCTAACATACATTTTCAATGCTAGAAAAAATTTATTTGAGAACCGGCACTCGATGCCAAGATTCGGGAGCTGTGGTATAATAAGATTCGGGAGAGATATAAGGATTATATCTGCGGGATAAAGAGGAGGAGGAATGATCCGCCACCCAGAGGTGGGAAGCCTGGGTGGTGGACTGATGATGTGTGGATGGGTTGGCTCGCTTACTGGTCCCGGGATGATGTCGTGGCCAAATCCCAGGCAGCGAGGCGCAACCGAATGTCTGAGCCTCAGGGACCGGGTACTGGTCCTATCAAGCATAGGGGAGGGTCCAAGTCGGTCATGCAACGAGCTGAGAAAAAGGTAATAATATACTTTAACTAATAATTATAATTATGTGGTACAATTTTAATTCATATACACATGTTTCAATGACACAACTCCATTGTGATTTGATGCATAGGGTCGTGAGAGGGGAGTAGCTCCGATTGAGTGCATGTTCGACTCCTTCCTCGATGAGCGTCGATACGGGGACGGGACATACACCGATCCGAAATCTGAGGCGATAGCGGTAAGTTTTAATTTCAAAAGAATATATATATATATATATATATTATATTTTCAACATTTATAATATGTATACTAACAAATGTTCATTTCTCGTTTACATGCAGACTGAGGTGTTTCGCCGTGCTGACGAGGAACGGGCCCAGCTACCCGATGGGGACCACGATGCAGTCCATATAAACGAGCTGTATCTGGAGGTTCTTGGCGGCCTGGACAAGAAGAAGAGGATGTTCGGCACGGGAGGTGCCGCGAAGGCCTTGAGAGCATCCAGATTTGGGGGATCCTTGTCCACATCACGAGCATCCAGAGATTAGGTTGAGGAGCTGCGGCGCCGAGTCGAGGAGCAGGATCGCGAGCGCCGTGAGTACCTTGCTGAGCAGCAGAGATTGGTTGAGCAGATGGCGCTCATGCAGACTCAGTACGCCGACATGATGCGGTGGATGTCTCAGCAGCAGGGAGGAGGTAGTGCACCCTTCTTTCCCTCTTATCAGCCTCCCATGTCTGATGCCCCTCCCCATTTTCCTCCTGATTATGATTCGTAGATGCTACTGATACACTTTACTATTTTTTTATTATATGGTTTGTCGTGGGATGTTACTGATACATTATATTATTTGTTCATTATATGAAATCCGCGTTCATTTTTAATTTCATTTGATTGGTTCAATTTTAAATTATTGTTCAATGTTGGATTATATTTGTATTGTTTGTTGTCACGTTTTAGGTACTCAACGGTCAACGACCTCTAACGACGGACTGCAGTCCGTCGCTGCTAACGACGAATTATATCCGTCGTTAGTTTTCCGGCACCGTCAACGGTCGCCGGGAGAAACTGACGATGGAATTACAGTTCGTCGTCCCTAACTACGGATAACATCCATCGTTAGTCCGTCGTTAGCTAACGAGGGACTGTCTTTTCCGTCGTCCGATGGACTAACGACAAACGAAATACAGACGGAAAAATTTCATCGTTAGTCCGTCGCTAGCCTCCCGGGACAATGGATTTTCTATACTAAAGACGGATTTTTCCGTCGCCAGTGGAGCTTTTTTTTGTAGTGTTATCTTCAGAGCATTCTGGGTATTAGTCAACATGAAGCTAAGCAGCTACAGATTGATCTGAGGCCAATGTATGAGAAAGCAGGGCTGTTGCACTTTTATGACAGTGTGGTCGATGAGGAAGAAGAACTAGCTGAAGCTTACCAACAGGGTGCAGCAATTCCAAACTCTGAACCAGTTCTGCAACAGAATGAGGCTACTGAACAGACAACTGCACAGGTTGAGGGGGAACCAGCCAAGTCTAGCAAAATCCAGATTGAGGTGGTTAATTATCCTCGTGAGGAGATCAACCAGCTGGACAGAGGGTGGGAGGCAAACTAACAGATCACATATACACCCCATCTGTTGCAGCCACCATGGAAGACTATGTGGAGTCCACTGATCTGTCCAATGAACAAGTCAAGGACCTTATATCAAACAAGGTAGACAAATTCATGTATGGGACGCTCTCAACAGTCCAAGACCAGGCCACCAGAATTCTCACAAAATTCAACGACCATCTGAAGTCCCATGTAGACAAGGTGGACTCAGATTTGAGGAGAATTTGTAGAATGAAGCTAGATGAGCTGAGTAAGAAAATGGGTGATGACAGATCAGCAGCTGAGGAAAGAAAGGCACAAATTGATCAAACTCTAGCAACAATGGAGCTTAAAGTCCAAGAGATGTACAGAATTGTTGCAGAGTTTGCAAAGAAAGAGAAAGACATGGTTCATGCCATTGTCAAGGACCAGACTGATGGAATCTCTGAAGAAGTGATCAAAGCTGCCACTATAGAAACCAGATGACAATTCAGAAAGTTTGAGGAAGATGGAGTACATTTTATTGAGAGGAAACTGAGGGATCTGCGATACCCCACAAAGACTATGATAGACACTTACATAGATGAGATTGGGGATATCAAAGAAGAACAAGAGCATCTCACTGATGATCTCAAACATGCAAAATCCTCTATGACACAAAAGATTGACGAATCCAATGCCAACATCACATCCTTGCTCAATTACAAACTGGACTCAGAGAAGGAGATGAAGGAGATGAAGGAGGAGATCACCTCCCTTAAAGAACTCATCAAGATCTATATTGATGATGTCGAAAAGGGGGAAGGATCTAAGAAGAAAGGAAGGTCTGGACAAAAAGAAGCAGGAGCTGAAAAAGGAAAGAGTCCATCTGGTGTTGCTGGAGAGAAAACAGAGGCTCAAATTATCCAGCCAGCACACCAAGATCGACCAGATCAACCATCTACAGGCAAGAAGCTAACTGAATCAAGCAGATCATCAAGTCAATCTCAAATATCAAAGAAGAAAAGGAAGAAGTCTGGATCTGGTTGGTTCTCCTCTGCACCTATCAAGACCAAAAAGTAGAAAGAAGGAGAAACCAACTGGGTACCAGACAATCTGAAGGATGGATGGGAAGGACTGAAATATGGCTTCATCATGTGCCGCTACTTCATCAAGGAACCAGCTTATTGTGAGGGCACAGCGAATGAAGCATTCAATATGTATCTGGATATGAATGATGCCAAAGACCTGGTGCAGGCAATTAGAGAAGCAGCTGCTGAAGCCCAGATCACCATTACTGCACCAGAGAGAGAATATAGAGAATGCCCTGACATCCCTGGCACAAAGATCCCCGACAAGACTTACTTGCTAAACTTCATCAACCAACTGGCTGAAAACAGAGGATACAAGATCGATGCAGAAGACCCAGATTACATCAGGGTCAGAGAGGGAGTCTATGAAAGTGTGCAAATGATTTCTGATGAGACAAGGGCAAAGATGAAGAAGCTACAAGAAGAGAAGAGGAAGACCAGATAGTCTACTTTAACTTCATATCTTTCACTATATGTATTCTGTCTTTTTGATCGCATCTGTAAACCTATGTGTTCTACATGATCTCATCAATAAAATGGGTTTCTGATGACAACATCTTATTGTCCAGAACATATAAACTGCTATTAATCGTTATAACTTAATAACGAAAATTTAATCAATCTGGCTCTTAAACCAGATCTCTCTTAAATGATTAATTAGGATGTAATTGTAAAGTGTGGTTTCGACATCATCAAAAAGGGGAAAATTGTTGGGAACCCTAAAGTATCTTGGTTTTGATGATAATCTCTCGAAACACACTTAGTCTTTTTTTTTTAAGAGTTAAACTGTTCTCATGTTAACAGATCACTACGTATAAAGTGAATTCTAATATAAGAACAGATTAGGAGATGACTTAACTTGTAAAGGATCCATTCCTATAGAAGTCATTTCAATAATAGTCTAGGTTGAAGACCAAGACATTTCACAAAGGAGAACAAATCGATCTGCTGTAACACACAGCAACCAGATCACCGACCAGATCGATAATCACAGCAAGACACCAGATCGACAGAGTCATCAAACCACTAGATGACAGCACCCTACACATCATATCCACCTGCCACATCATTATAGGAGTCCATCCAATAGGGTTTGAAAAGAACAATCCTTGATTATCACGAGGAAGGAAAGTAACCGTTAGCGATCTGCTTTCCATACTTAGAGGATTGGGTCAACGTTTCTACAAGGCAAAAGCAGATATGATGGACATCATTGATTGGCAATCTACAATCAAATCCATGCCAATCAACAAACGGCTAGAATTTCAAATTCAAGCCTATATATACTTGAAGTTCAAAATCTGGAGTGACACATGCTACATCAAATAATTACACGCTAAGGCAATCAATCTCTCAACCAGACTAAGAGCTTCAAACAACTTGTGATTCTACATCACACCAACTCAGTCTCGAGTCAAGTCTGTCTTATCGAGAGAGAGAAGATCACCCTGCTAGCTAGTAGTTTTCTAGTGGTAACGTAGAGGTAATCTGTTGTAAAGGGACACGACCCTTACTTCGTACATAAGTATCCTTCTAGCTTTGATTGATACTTGTGACTCGTTCTCAGCGAGTCTAAAGAAGAAGAGTATCCTAGTAGTGGATAATCTGATCTGGTTTTGATCAGACCGTGGACGTAGGGATTTTCCGAACCACGTTAAACAACTGTTTCATTTACCTTTCTGCATATTTATATCCAGTTGTTTATTTATTTATTCTTAACCCTTGCACTTTCATCTAGACTACATCTCAATCAACCTGCTTTAAACGATCTGGTTAATCATTAAGGTTTTCTATATAAGAGCACCAACTAAATCCACAATATTTCCGCACACACAATACTTAGAAAGTAATAATATCCCTCTTATTTCTGTCTAAGCATTTACACTTGAGAGCAATCTGTTTGGACTGATCTGGTATCGATCTGTTGATCAATTTGGTCAGTCACTTGCCGAGCAATTTCTTATTTAAGAATAGCTTGAACTCTCTAATAAATTACCAAGTAAACTGAAAAGTTTGTATTTGGTGTCTTCCCCCCCCCCCCCATACACCATACCTTGCTCTTTCGGGATCAACAACAACCACGCTTTGGAGCATTTCTGTTTCAACCTGGACTTTGACCAGATCGATGTTTATTTGTCCCAACCAGATCATGCCCTATGGAGTGAGCCAGAACTAGATCAACCTAGTTATCTGACAAACGATTAAAATGTCTAGATCTACTTAGGAGAATCCCAAATCACTTGCCGCATAAGCAAATCTCTCGAAATGGTAAGTATATAAATTAGAGATCAAGTTTGGAAGGAGAATCAATCACTGCGTGAAAAAGGAAATAAGTATCAATCACGATCTGCTTTCCATAATTCAAAGATTTGGTCAACCTTTCTAACAAGACAAGAAGATATAAATATGGGATTAACATCTCTTGATTAATAATCAAATCAATCAAGACCAACGGTTAGAATTTCAAATTCTACACATATAAAAGCTTGGAACCAAGACTAGAAGAGTACGAATACTTCAAGATTATTATCGACTATCAGGTTGTTACTCTGCTCAGAAATCAACTCACTCATCAAAGCATTCATTTGAGGATATTTTTACATACCAGATCATATTCTAAGCCGTTCATGATCGAAATCACACCACTCGATTCAAGTCTGTCTTATCGAGAAGAAGAAGGAAGATAGCTTCGCCAGCTAGTAGTTTTCTAGTTGATTAACGTGAAGATATCTTGTTGCATTTGTATACTGTAAGTTGTAAAGGGACACAACCTTTATTCGTGTATAAGTTTCAACAATATTGTTGGTCCCGAAAGAGCAAGGTTTGGTGTATGCGGGGGGGGGGGCGAATACACCAAATACAAACTTTTTAGTTTACTTGGTTATTTATTAGAGAGTTCAAGCTATTCTTTAAATAAAAAATTGCTCGGCAGATGACTAACCAGATTGATCAGCAGATCGATACCAGATTAGTCCAAACAGATTGCTCTCTAGTGAAGACACTTAGACAATAATAAGAGTGATCTTATTACTTTCTAAGTATTGTGTGTGCGGAAATATGGTGGATTTAGTTAATGCTCTTGTTTAGAAAACCTTAAGGATTAATCAGATCGTTAAGCAGATTGATTGAGATGCAGATTATATGATAGTACAGAATGGAAGAATAATACACACTGAAAGTAAAGAGCAGAAATATAAAGAACACAGTTGTTTAACGTGGTTCGGGAAATCCCTACATCCACGATCTGGTCAAAACTAGACCAGATTATCCACTACTAGGATACTCTTCTTCTTTATACTCGTGGAGAACGAGTCACAAGTATCAATCAAACCTAGAAGGATACTTATGCACAAATTAAGGGTCGTGTCCCTTTACAACATATTACCTCTACGTTACCACTAGAAAACTACTAGCTAGCAGGGTGATCTCCTTTCTCTCGATAAGACAGACTTGAATCGAGGTTGGGTTGGAGTGATGTAGAATCACAGATTGTTTGAAGCTCTTAGTCTGGTTCAGAGATTACTTGAGAGTATGTTGTCAATGTAGCTCGCGTGTGTGTCTTTCTCCAGACCATGAACTCCAATTATATAGGCTTTGAATTTTTGAAATTCTAGCCGTTGTTGATTGGCGTGAGATTGATTGTAGATTGCCAATCAAGGATATCCATCATATCTGTTCTTGCCTTGTAGAAATTTTGACTCAATCTTCTAAGTATGGAAAGCAGATTGTTAACGGTTATTTTCCTTCCTTAAGTCAATCGTGGATTCTCTTCCCAAACTCTATTGGATGGGCTTCAAAAATGACGTGGCAAGAGGATATGATGTGTAGGATGATGTCATCAGGTGGTTTGATGACTCTATCGATCTGGTGCTTTGCTATGATCATCGATCTGGTCGGTGATCTGGTCGCTGTCTGTTACAACAGATTGATTTCTTCTTGGCGTGAAATCTTGACCTTCATCCTATACTATTATAGAAATGACTTCTATAGGAATAATTCCTTTACATGCTAAGTCATCTCCTAACCTGTTCTCTATCAGAATTCACTTTATATGTAGTGATCTGTTAACACGTAGAACAGTTTAACTCTAAAAGAACTAAGTGTGTTTCGAGAGATCATCGTCAAAACTAAAATACATTAGGGTTCCCAACAAAGATTGTGTTTGAAGCTTGTGGCTCTTTTTCAGCGAGTATAAAGAAGAGAGTATCCTAGTAGTGGATATCTAATCCGGTTTGGATTGGACTGTGGATGTAGAGGGTTTCCCGAATCACGTAAAACAACTGTGTTATTTACTTTACGCATTTTAATTTTGGTTGTTTTATTCACTAACCAGCACGTTCATTCAACCTGCATTCTTAATCAATCCGGCAATACACTTGGTTAAGTTTTCTAAAGATTTTCTAATAAAGAGCATAGACTAAGTCCACCATATTCCGCACACAATGCTCACAAAGAGAGAGTTGATCTGGACAGACTGAGTATCGATCTGGTGAGTCCCACATAAGCAATCTCCCTTCGAGAAAGCTTAATCTCTCTAAGAAATTAGTCAAGTAAACTAAAAAGTTTGTATTTGGTGTATTTCCCCCCCCCCCCCCATATACTCTTTCGGGACCAACACACTTTCAAAGAAATCCATTCTATCAGCATAGAATGATATCAGTTCAATGTTAAGCTGTCTGGCTTCATGCTTTGCTAGGGCAAGTACCATCTGGTGGTAGCTTTCCCTCATCTCAGTGATAGAAGTCACTTGAAAAATACTCAAAAGAGTGACCTCTTCCACCTTCAACGCTTCTATTGATCTGGTGCTTAATAGGGCATCTAGGACATAATATTCAGTTTCCTTGATCAATAAGTATGTCGTTTAAAGAAGCATATGCAGGTTATTTTCTTAAAAACCCTGTATATGCTAAAGTTGGCAAGTCAGCAATATAGCTCTAAGAGCAAGTTTTAAATGTTTTTGGCATGTGCCCACTGAGTGCTTAAAGTACTCATGCCCTGCATGTGTTTCTAAACGTGCAGGTTGAGCTGGGAGATGGCAATTGGAGCTGAACACTGTAGTTATTTTGACATGTAAATTAATGAGTGGGTTATAGTCATTTTGTTAAAATTTGCTGAAACATACTTTGTAAGCCCTGAGTTATATGTCGTCATACATATAGCTCATCCACTCTTCCTGTTGCAGAACTCAGTTCCCTTTTATTGTTAGTTTGAATGTTTGGTACTATTATGTTCTGTTAGATTGTGAGATCTTATTTGGTATTCTCTTTGCGAATCATCATGTTAAACCCTTTTTCTTGGTTGTTGGAGTTTTACCTTTGGTAAATTGAATCTTAAGTTCATAATTTGTCCGAGTTTTGTTTTCGTTAGAAACAGGGCAGCGTATTGAAACCTCTTTTCCGAGCGTCTTGTCTGTCCAAATTCATGAAAAATGGGTACCATTTTAAAGATCTTTCCAATACCTTTCTAACGGTTCTTTCGGATCTCAATTTGGTGTCCGGATGAGTAAGTTATGAGCTTTTGAAGTTAAAGTGTCAAGTCTGCCCTGAAATCCCTGCGAAAATTTGATTCAATTTATTCTTGAGACTAAATTTCATTTCCAAGAGTTTCCTAAGTTAACCGAGTCATGGTCTAATTACTTAACTAAGAAAGGGTTAAGAAATTGGGTTGTGACACTCTTCTTCTTTATACTCGTGGAGAACGAGCCAAAAGTTTCAAACACAATCTGGTTGAAACTTATGCACGAATAAGGGTCGTGTCCCTTTACAACAGATTACCTCTACGTTACCACTAGAAAACTACTAGCTAGCAGGGTGATCTCCTTTCTCTCGATAAGACAGACTTGAATCGAGGTTGGGTTGGTGTGATTTAGAATCACAAACAGTTTGAAGCTTTAGTCTGACGTAGAAATTGACTGCTTGAGAATGTTTTTATCGATGTAGCACACATATCTTTTTCAAACTTTTGAGCTCCAAAAATATATATACGCTTTGAATTTGAAATTCTAGTCGTTTGTTGATTGGCGCGAAATGATTGTAGAATGCCAATCAATGATGTCCATCATATCTGCTCTTGCCTTGTAGAAGTATGGAAATCAGATCAATAGTAATTAATTTCCTTCTTCGTGTCAATCTAGGATTTTCTTTCCAAACCTTAGTGGATGGACTTCAATATTGACGTGGCAAGTGGATATTGTTGGTCCCGAAAGAGCAAGGTTTGGTGTATGGGGGGGGGGGGGAAATACACCAAATACAAACTTTTCAATTTACTTGACTAATTCAATCAGAGAGATGTAAGCTTTCTGAATTGCAGATTGCTCAAGGTGATAGATCAGATTGATTTTCTAATCGATTAGATTCTATCCAGATAAAGTCTCTCAAGTGAGTTATACAAAGCAGAAAGTAAGAGTGAACTTAATTTCAAACAATGTATTGTGTGTGCGGAATAATGGTGGACTATAGTCGGTGCTCTTGTTATGAAAATCTTTAGAAAACTTAGCCAAATGATTAGAAGATAGATTAATAATGCAGATCGAATGAGTATGACAGATAGGGAATAAAAACAACTGAATATAAATGCAGAATTTAAAAGACGCAGTTATTTTTACGTGGTTCGGGAAACCCCCTACGTCCACGGTCTAATCCAAACTGGATTAGATATCCACTACTAGGATACTCTTCTTATTTAACCTCGCTGAGAACGAGCCACAAAGTTCCAAGTACAAACTAAATGAAACTTATGCACGAATAAGGGTCGTGTCCCTTTACAACTTACAGACAACTACTGTAATCAACAGGATCTCTTCGCGTTAATCCACTAGAAAACTACTAGCTAGTAAAGGTCTCCTTCTCTCTTTTCTCGATAAGATAGACTTGAATCGAGGTGTGATTTCTGGTGCTTTGGAACACGAACAGGTTGAAATCTTCTCACAGAAGATGCTTTGAATAGGAAGAGATGATTTCTGGGCAGAGTAGCTTAGAGTAATGGTTTGATCTTAATTGCGTGTATATAGTCTGTATTCTGCCAGTCTGTGTTCCAAGTATTTATAGGTGTAGAATTTTGAAATTCTAACCGTTGAGCCTGATTGGTGTGAATTAAATGTGATTAACCAATTAAGGATAGTGAATCCATGAATTAACTCCTCTTGCCTTCTAATGAGTTTGACCGAATCTTCTGAGTATGGTAAGCAGATCATTTGACAGATAGCTTTCCTTTTTCTGGTCTTGATTGATTCTTTTCCTTCTGTGAAGGGTTTTAGTTGGTCTTCTGGTATTCATAGATACTTTATCTGTTTATGATATTTGAGTGTTGATCTGGTTGAACGTTCTGGTTGAGACTTTCTGGTCCAACATCCTGTCTGAGTTGATATTCTTCAACTTGCTGGTTTGAGACTCTCTGGTTCAACATTCTGTTTTAGTTTGAGTCTTTAGCTTGCTGGGTTGAGACATTCTGTTACAGTTGACTTGTTCCAACTTTCTGTCTGAGATTTGCTGGATTCAACTTTCTGTTAAAGTTGTCTTGCTCCAACTTTCTGTTTTGAGACTTGCTGGATTCAACTTTCTGTTTAAAGTTGTCTTGCTCCAACTTTCTGTTTTGAGACTTGCTGGTTTCATCTTTCTGTTAAAGATGTCTCGTTTCAGCTTCTGTTTGTGACTGGCTGGTTTCAACTTTCTGTTAAAATTATCTTACTGTATCTGTCTGAGGCTTGCTGGTTCAACTTTCTGTTAAAGTTATCTCGCTCCAACTTTCTGTCTTTGAAACTTCCTGGTTTCAACTTTCTGTTTGAAGGCCTTAGATATCTGTTTACATAGAAGCAGATAGAATAATATACAGAAACATGAGAGAGCCTAAGTATGTGTCACAGCCCAATTTCTTAACCCTTTCTTAGTCAAAAGATTAGGCCATGACTCACTTAACTTAGAAATAACTCTAACAATTGATGTTTGGTTGCAAAGAAACTCATTTAAGTTCTCGCGAAAAACAGGGCAGGGCCGACACGTTGACTTCGAAAGCCAATAACTTTCTCGTTTGAACTCCGAATTAAGATCCGGAAGAACCGTTGGAAAGGTATCGAAAAGATCTTTAAAATGGTACCAAATTCAGAAAATTCGGACTTGTAAAACTCACGCAAAAGAGGGTTCAACTGACTGCCCTGTTTCTAGCAAAATCAAAGTTTACACAATTTTTTGAACTTGGAGTTTCAATACACCAAAAGACCATCTCAAGCAACCAAGAAATAGGGAGAACACATAATAATTCATCAAGGAAGATGCTACCATAGATATCAACGACTAAACCATACAAAGGTACCAAGTGCTCAAATGACATATCAACTAAGGGTTGCAACGGAAACATGAGTTGAGTTACATGTATGATGACATACAACTCAACATACCAAATATCCATCATAAAACAACAAGACAATCTATGGTTCACTGACAATTCATATAACAAGGATAACCACAGTGTTCGAATCCATCGCCATCTCCAGCTCAACCTGCACGTTAAGAAAACATGCAGGGCGTGAGTACATAAAGCACTCAGTGGACACATGCCAAAACATTTAAAACTTGCTCATAGAGCTATATCATTGAATTGCCAAAATCTTTCTTTTCTGGAAATAATGTAACTGAGCATGCATGAAATGTGTCTGCAGACATAAATCTGAAATCTGAAATACCATATCTACGCACTTCTTGTGTTGAGAGGTAGGCCTCCCTCTCAAACACTATGACCGGCCGATCCGCTCACCGGCTCACGGTCACATATGTGTACACAAACCCTTACCGGCAGCTCGTCCGGCATAGGGCCGATATCGTAATTCTCTCGTAGATAGGCAATATGCAACATGCTTAAAAACAGGCAAGTCAACTTCTTTAACATAAAACATAATGCATAAATAAATCTTTAGCACGTGCATAGCTTTTTGGGTTAGAAAGCCCACCTGGATGTTCCTTAGAGCTAAGGAACTAATTTGCTCATAGCCACCACCTATCCTCGTCTTCTAGATCCTCTCTTTTCCTTCTGCTCTTATCTCCTTCTCGATCTCATCTACCTCTTCTTTCTATAATAATTCAAATCTAATTAGCTTCTCATACTTAAATTTCATTCTTCTTATAATCTACTTTGATTATTATTTCGTATGCTTATAACTTATTCGGCTATTGCATCCTTCTATTCTAGTATCTCATTCATCATTTATCTTATTTATCATTACTTCACTTCTTAACTTACTAAACTAATAATTTCCAACTTCTACATACTTGGCTAATTCAATCTCATAACTTCACATTAGCCATCATATTCCTTCTTAATCTTAATCACTTAATCAAATCTAACAAATACCATCTCTATATATGAAATTCAATTATGCCCTTCTTCTTAAGAGTCTTACATCTTAATGTGGGATTGAGTGTATCTTCAATTTCTTGATTCAATTATACTTAATGTAGCTCAATGATCTATAATGAACCATTACTTAGGCCAAATAACCTTAACATATACTTAAACTCATAAACTCCATAATTCACTAAATTTTGTACATTCATTTCCAATGCTTGGAAAATTCCAAATAAATTAATCTAAGCATTATTCATACCATTGAACTCAAATATGATCTCAATTTAAGCAAATAAAATCAAAATCTTATAGAACTCATAAGCATAATTTTCGGTCATTACCCCATCATTCAAGAGACTTGGATTTTGCTCTAATTTCTTGTTCTAATCATGCTTATGGAGGTCTAATGATACTTATTCATACTTAATTCAAGCAAATTCATCCAAATTACACAACTTCAAATTAGGGTTCATGTAGAAGAATTTAGGGGAAATCTAATTACTCATCATATCTTGAAATTCTTTTCAAATTCTTACCTAAATCATGATTCTCTACCCATTTCATGTCACATATATGGAAATTAACATCATATCTTCATGAATTATAAAGCATAATTTTTCATAGATAAATACATAAATTTTCTTCCATTTCTACAAATTAAAGAGGTAAGGATGATGGATATTTACCTCAAAGATCAATTCTTCTTAAAATTTGGACAAAATCTAGCTTGGAAACTTGATTTTGGAAGAAGAAATTATTTGGCTATGGAGGGGGAAGCCATTTTCGAAAATATAGAGGAGGGAGGAGGTGGAAGATGATGAAAATGTGATAAGGTAAGTATGTTTATCTCTAAGTTAAGATATTTTTATAATTAATTAATTAAATAATTAATACACAACTCTAGAGGCTTCTAGAAGGTCTCGCCTCCTCGATTTTCGTGTATCTAGATTTTAATGCTGGATTACTCTTCTCGACACAAGGAATCCACCAGTTCAGACCGTTCGTGATTCCGAGTTCATTTGAACAAATTATGCGAGTTTTAAGATACCGAATGAATTTAATTAAATAAATTCCTTTCTAAAGCAATATTTTCTAGCAAAATCCTCATAATAATCTCTTCTATATACCTTAGAAAATTAGGCATAATTTGTAGATTCTACTACAACTGTCGGATTCTCAATCCGAATTTTAACCGAAAACTTATTTAATTATTACCGAAATTGCAATAATAAATTTTTATTCTTTATTTTATCTGTTTTCTAGCTTAATGAAATTTCTAAATCCATTTTTCTATGTTATATAATAGATAAAAATTTTCTCTTCTGAGGCGTATGCTTCGTCTGAGTTTATTCTATCTCAACCCCTTTCTTTTATCTCTAATATGGAATTAATAAATTCCATTTTCTTTCTTAACGAAATAATCGTAATTCTTTCTTCTAAATCATATAATAGAGTCCTCGAACTCTTTTTTAATCTCATAATTATATTCTCTTAAGGATGCATAGCCTTAATTAAGGTTTAATTACTTTTTAGTTATGGCTACAGTATTTCGGGGTATTACAGTATGTTTTCGAGGGAACATCATCAAAACTTAATTTAGTTGTGGGGTTCCCAACAATTTCCCCCTTTTTGATAATGTCGAAACAATACTTAGTTAGATAAACAGCAAATCATGTTCTAATGAGGTTTGCGAATTGTTATTTAAGTTAAATAACAGTAGCTAACATAAAGATAATGGGTCAGTAAGATTTTGTCTCCAGAAAACTCCACTTCCATAAATATGAGAATTGAGAAGTACAAAAGATAAACAGAAAGAATAACAGAGAGCAAAAACAGAAGATAAGAAAAGAAATCTATCTACGAGAACCATTTCGCTGCTCCGCTCTTCTTCATCTTTTCTCTCTGTGCATCTGATACTAGCTGTATGCTCTCATAAATCCCGTCTCTAACTCTGGCATAGTTGGGGTCATGATTGTCAATTTTGTAACCCTTAATCTTGGCCAGCTGGTTGATATAGTTAAAAATGTATGTTTTGTCAGGAATGTTGCTGCCAGGTATGGTTGGTCAGACCATGTATTCCTTCTCTGGTGCCTTGATCTGGATTTTGGCCTCAGAAACAGCTGTTCTGATCCTTTGAATGAGACCCTGGTCACTGAAGTTCTCCAGGTAACGGTTAAAGTCTTCATCTGGGGTAGACTCTGAATATGTAGGCTCTTTCAAGAAGTATCTGTTCAGAATAAAGCCTTGTTTGACCTTTTCCCAGTCAGTTTGGTCATTCTCTGGAACCCATGTGTCATTTGGTGTCTTCTTGTGCAGGGATAGGTTCCAGCTGAATGGTTTCTTCTTCTTTTTCTTGGACTGGGTGGTCGATTGTGATGACTGTTGCTGTGAGCGCTCTGTTGATGAAGGCGAAGAGAAAGGAGTTTGAAAAGATTTTTCTTTAGCCTCCTGGGCAGCCAACTTTCTCTCCCTTTCTGCCTGTTCTTTATAAAATTGCGTTCTGAACACTGGATCACAAGCTTGATCCATGCTCACACCAAACAGCAATAGTTCAGCTATCTGGTATCCCTCATCGATCGGTTTCTTGCCTTTGTCTGTGGGGATCTGAGGTGGTGCTGGTTGAGCTTGTTCTGATCCTAGTAGGGTTGGGGTCAGGTCTAGGTGGTGTGGTTGGTCTTGGTAGAGTTGGTGCTGGTGTTTCTGTTCCTGCATCTGTTCCAGTTGCCACCTCTTCTGTTCTTAAGCCCTTGCTGCTTTTGCCTCCCTTGTTGCTAGCTATGCCTCCAGAGATTTCCCCCTTTTCGACATCATCAAAAATGGTCTTGATGAGTGCTCGAAGCGAGGTAATCTCCTCTGACATCTTCTCCATCCTTTCTTCAGCATCTGCTTTGAAACCAAGCAGTAGATTGATCGTTTGATCGGAAGCGTCTTGTTTCTTCTCAAGCCTGCTGTTCATTATTGACAAGGTTTTGTCATAGGTTTCTTGAAGCTCTTCTACAGCAGTGAGGCGAGTGTTCTGGTTGCCAAATTCTTCTGGGTTTGGAAACAGAAGATCGTTTAGCACATCCATCTGGTGTGTCTTCATCAGCTCCACGAATTTCTCATTTTCAAAATGAGCTAATTGTGTATGGATGGATAAGTCAGTGTCTTCCTTCAACTGGGCAGCAAGTTGACTTCCTTTCTGCTCTACAGCAGCAGCAATTGTCTCTTGTTGTTTGGCTAACAGAGTAGCAACAAGGTCGGTGGTCTTCTGATTTTTCTCTTCAATGCTGGCAAGACGAAGAGTGAGCTTGTTTTGTTCTGCTTCATTCTGTAGCCTGTCATCATCTATCTTTTTGTCTAGGTCCTTTCTGATTGTTCTGAGCTTGCCTCTGATGTCACGATCCATGTCATTTACATAGTCTTTCTGATGTTGATTAAAATCAGAAAGAATATGGGTGGCTTTCTCTTGTATTGAGTTGCATACATCAGTTATGTGGTCTTCAACTCGCAAAGTGATCAGATTGTCCAGTTGAAAATTGTTGAAGGTTTTGGCTCTCGTTCCAACAGTTCTTCCATGGTGTAGAAGTTGACGTGTGTCTTCAGCTTCTGTGCAGCACCATGAGTGTAAATTTCATTGCTGGGTTCACCACCAATGGTCTGGCCAACAGGTTCATCCTCTGCAGGATCCAAATTGATGACAGGAACTTTCTTGGTTTTCTTTTTGGGTTGGTCTGCTCCCTGCTCTGGTTGAGCTGTTTGTGTTGTTGGTGCAGCTTCTTCCATGTGTGTTTCTGGGTGTATTGGTGGCAGATCAATCTTTAAGGTTTCTGCCTATTGTTGCATGAGGCCAGAGATGAGTGAGTGGTATTCTGCTCTCACTTCTTGAACAGTAGTGACCTGGAGCAGACTTAGCAGTGTTGCCTCTTCCTTCTTGAGTTCATCAATAGATTTGAGTTGGAGCAGTGCATCAAAGACATAGTATTCGCTGTCCTTGACCAGGAAGTAAAATTTGACGCGCCTTGCTGCTCCCAAACTCTCTGGAAGCTGGTTGATTCCAGGGAACTCTTGCAGGACAGAGTGTTCTGCTTCATTCTCCAGCAGATTGATAACACTCTCTGCTTGTTGTTTCCTTGCATCCTCCTCATCTGTTGACTCTCCTCCCTCTTCCTCCCCATCCTCACTTATTTTCTCCATTCGGTGTGGTGAGGGTGTAGCTGTTCTGGCTGGAAAAAAGTCTTTCTCCTGATGTGGATGAGAGCTTGACTCTGGGGCCACTTCTGCTGCTGGGGTTTCTGTGAGTTCAGCAGCTGTCTGGGGAGCCTCTTCTGCTTGTTCTGGGAAGTCTGATTGTTCTTCTGTTGCTGCTGGTGGTGGTGTTGTTTCTTGAACTTTCTGGAGTCTGCGTTTCTTCTGTTTTGGTTGTGAGGCAGAAGTATCTGTCTCAACAGAGCTTCCTCGTTTGGTGGAGGATTTGCGAGCTGTCTTCTCTGTCACTTCTTTCTCTTTGGTAGCTTTTTCTTTCTTCTTTTCAACACCCTTAGTAGGTGGCATCCATGTGGGGTTGGAACTGCCCATTTCCAGTAGTGCAGCCTTATGTACTTCATCAGTGACTTTGTTGAAAAAGGCTGGTGATAGACCCAGAGACATCTCCAATTGGTGTTGGTCTTTGGGTATGGAAAGGCTGGTGTTGAACTCCACTGCATCTTCCCAGGCTTTCTGGGTGAAGAAACGCTCCACCAGCAAGCTAATTTTGGTGGAATGGCGTAGATTTCTTCGAACTTCCACTGAAGTTCCTCTGCCCCTGCTGTCCTTGGTGTAAGTAACCAACTTGGCTTCCTTAGCCATCAAATCAAATAGGATCCTGCTCCAGTTAACGCGAAGATTCAGAACAATGGCAGTGAGGATTCTGAATTTCTCTGGAGTCACTTGATCGTAGGATCCACTGTGATGAAGAAAGATTCTTTGAACCAGTTCAAGCAGTAACTTGAAGCCCGGTTGAAGTAGAGATCTTTGGAACATCCTTTCAGTGTAAGAGATAGATATCACCATCATTATCTCTACTGCCTCCTGCAGTTGCTCTGAAGTAATGTCATCCAAAGATAGGCCTTCATCTTTCAACCTATATGCGTGGTTGATCATTTCAATGACATTGTAAGGGGTCTTGCTTGTTCTGTCCCCGATTGGCATCACAACATTAGCTTCAAAGCCATGTTTATCACTCTGCCATGTCAGATAGAATGAAGCCACTTGTTTTGCCAGAAACATTTTGGGATGTGTAGTAACAATATTGCAAAAACCTAATATCACAAGAACAAACAAAGCAAATATATATATATTCATCAGTTTATATGAACAAGTATGAATATTCTCCCACATGAACAGAAATTTAACAGGTCATAGGTCACATAACGCAGTATATGTAGCAAAATTGCAGATATAATGGAGATATAATGAACTTAAAACCTTTGCAGCGTGTAACCATGGCAAAGATTTCTTCAAGTTTTCGAAAACCGTGGGTGTCTAATACAGCATATGGTTCAGGCGAAAGAAACCTCTGAACCTCAGCAACATGTTGAAGAAATAGAGAAGTTTGGGGTGCCATGATCAAAACACAAATTGATGGAAGGAAGGTTTGCAGAGAAAAGGTTTTGAGAATGCTTAAGTGCTTAGGGAAATTTGAGCGAGTAATGCTCAGTGCAATGAAAGTGAATGGTGAACAGTTTAGAGCGAGATATCACATATATAACAGAGATAAACAAGTAATAATTAAAGTTGTAAGTAATTTGAAGGGTTGGATAATTTTCTCCCTTTTTTTTTTTAGATTTTCCCGCTTCAGTTGAGTATTTTGCCGCCTTTGGTAGCGTGTGATATACGCGCTAGATCCTAGGGTTGTAGGCGAGCGTGTGCGCATCTTCCTTTCTAATGCAACTTTCCTTTTCCTTTTTCCCGCAGGGATTTCCTCGATCCCAGTTCCCAAAGATGTGCTAATCATGACGAAGATAGAAGATTTAGTAAATCTAGGGTAAAAATTAACTTTTACAGTCTGTAACCTAGGAAAGTGACGTCTATTATTTAGACGCTTCAATTTCCTTAAAAGGTTCCCCCTTGACTTAGCATTTAAGAAATAATTTCCACATGGCTCTTTCGTCTATTATAGAGAAAGTTATGCCACGTGTGTTTTATTTCATCTAGGCTTTCTGTCATTCTTGTAGCTTTGGTTGTTAACATTCTGGTAACCTTCTGTTGTCAACTATCTGGTAACCTTCTGTTGTTCTTCATCCAGACTGAGTAATCCAAGTTTCCCACATAGCATCTTAAATCTTTCTTCTGGTAGTGCTTTAGTTAAAATATCAGCACGTTGGATGTCTGTATGAATCTTCTCAATCTTGACATGCTTTCTCTCTACATGATCTCTGATAAAATGATGTCTCACATCGACATGTTTGCATCTTGTGTGGAGTACTGGATTCTGTGTTATAGCTATTGCACTTGAACTATCACAGAATATAGGTATCTCCTTCACTTCAATCTCGTAATCTCTTAGTTGCTGTTTCAACCATAGGATTTGTGCACAACAGCTTCCAGCAGCCATATATTCTGCTTCTGTGGTTGATGTAGCAACAGATGTCTGTTTCTTTGAAAACCAAGATATCAACTTGTTTCCAAGAAATTGACACGTTCCAGAAGTAGACTTTCTGTCCAGCTTGCATCCTGCATAGTCTGAGTCGGAATAGCCTATAAGTTCAAAGTTATCATCTTGTGGATACCAGAGACCAATGTGAGCTATCCCTTTAAGATATCTGAGTATCTTTTTGGCAGCTTCCATATGTGATTCTTTAGGATTGGCTTGGTATCTGGCGCATACTCCAACTGCATAGGTGATATCTGGACGACTTGCAGTTAGATATAACAGAGAGCCAATAATTCCTCTATATTGTATAATGTTTGCTGGTTTCCCTTCTGGATCTGGATCTATCTTCCCATTGGATTGCATTGGTATTTTAACTATTTTGCTGTCTTTCATCCCAAACTTGACTAGCAGATCGTTGATGTACTTTGATTGATTAACAAAGAAACCATCTGATAGTTGCTTTACCTGCAGACCTAAAAAGAAATTCATCTCACCCATCATGGACATTTGATATTTGTTCTTCATTAGTTCTGCAAATTTGTCACACAGATAGGGAGATTGTGATCCAAAGATTATATCATCGACATATATCTGGACCAAAAGAATGTGTTCTTTGACTTTGATGACAAACAATGTCTTGTCAACAGAACCTCTTCTGAAGCCTGATTCTAGTAGGAATGTTGACAATGTTTCATACCACGCTCTGGGTGCCTGTTTCAAGCCATAGACAGCTTTAGCTAGTCTATATACTTTCTGGTCAGGGTTCTCTTCTTCAAAACCAGGTGCTTGCTCAACATACACTTCTTCTTCGAGTATGCCATTTAGGAATGCACTTTTAACATCCATCTGGTATACTTTAAATCTTTTGTATGCAGCATATGCTAGAAATAGTCTAATTGCTTCCAATCTGGCCACAGGTGCAAAGGTCTCATCAAAGTCGATACCTTCCTGTTGATTGTATCCCTTTGCAACAAGTCTAGCCTTGTTTCTGACTACTTCTCCGTTCTCATCTCGTTTCTTTTTGAATACCCATTTGACACCTATCACTCCCTGGTGTTTTGGTCTGTCTACCATATACCAGACTTGGTTTCTTTTAAACTCATTGAGTTCTTCTTGCATAGCTATGACCCAGTCTGCATCTCTAAGTGCTTCATAAGTGTCAGAGGGTTCAACCCGTGATAGATAACAACTGAGAAGTGCACTTTCTCCATGCATTCTTCTAGTTCTCACTCTATCTGATGGGTTCCCAACAATCTGTTCAGAAGGATGATTTTCTTGAATCCATTTCCTTCTGCTGGATATCTCTTCTTCTGATATCTCATGTTCTGGTTCACTTGCTGGGTCCTCGAATTCTGGATGCGATGTTTGAAAAGGATTTTCAACTTCTGGTCCTTCTTGATCATTATTCCAATCATTTGTATCTCTTGATTCTTCGGGTTGATCTGATTCTGGTTCATTATTATTGTTTCCTTCTTCTGGCTGATTGTTTTCTGGTGTAGTTAGTGTTATCTGTTCTGTTCCCCCTTGCTGCAAGCTTACTGCTTCAGCATTGTTTGGATCTTCAACATCATTCTCTTCTGATGTATTCCAGATTAGAATATCTTCTAGTAGAATTCTTTCTGCTCTCTTGTTCTTGTTCTGGTCTTGTGTTTGAACAATACCTAGGTCTCTGTCACTAATAACAGATTCATCAAAAACAAGATGAGGTGTTACTTCCACAATGTGAGTCCTCTTGTTGTAAACCCTATAAGCTTTACTAACATCAGAATATCCTAAGAATATTCCTGGATCAGCTTTGCTAACAAAGGTTTTCAACTGAGATTTCCCATTATTGTGAATGTAACACAGACAGCCAAAAGAGCGAAAATAATGTATCCTGGGTTTTCTGTTGTTCCATATCTCGTAGGGTGTCTTCCCATGTCTAATGGTGACTACTGATCTGTTCTGTGTGTAGCATGCTGTATAGATGGCTTCTACCCAAAATTTCTTCGGTAATCTGGTTGCATTGAGCATAGTGCGAGCTGCTTCTTTTAATGATCTGTTTCTTCTTTCAACTACCCCATTCTGTTGAGGTGTCCTTGCAGCAGATGTTTGATGAGTGATTCCCATCTGGTTGCAGTATTCCTCAACCTTCTGGTTTAAGAATTATGTTCCACGATCTGTTCTGATGGTGGTAACAGAAACTTCCTTTTTCTTGGTGATTTTGTTGAGAAAATTTGGCAGCTTCTCCAGTGTTTCTTTCTTTTTATACAGAAATATTACCCAAGTGAATCTTGAATAATCATCAATGATGACTAGAGTATATTTCCTACCATTTATACTTAATGGTTTAACTGGACCAAATAAGTCTAAATGTAGTAACTCTAATATTCTGGTTGAACTCTGGACAGATTTGCTGGAAAATGATGATCTGGTTTGCTTTCCAGCTTGACAAGCTTCACAAATGTGGCTTTTGTCATAGACTTGTTCTGGTAATCCTTCAACTAGTTTCTTTCGAGCAATCTTATTGATTGACTTGAAGTTGTGATGGCTTAATCTTTTATGCTACAGCCAGCTAGTTTCTGATAATGTCTTAGTGACCAGACATGTCTCAATCTGGTTGTTCCATTGCACAATATATAGTCTATCCTGCAATATTCCGGTAAGGAGTACCTCATCTCCTTCCTTATTCTTCACCAGACAGTTGCTAGTGTCAAAAATAATTTGATTACCATTTGTACAGAACTGACTTACAGAAAACAGATTATGGCTGAGACCTTCAACATATGAAACATTTGAAATGGTGGTCTTGCCAACTTTTATGTTTCCATACCCTCTGGTATATCCTTTTGAATTACATCCAAAAGTGACTTGGGGTCCTGGTTTTTCAATGTAGTCTATTAGGAGATTCTTGTCACAGGTCATGTGCTTCGAACATCCACTATCAATTATCCAGATTGATCCTTTAGCAATCTTGTTTCTTCTTGCAGTCTTCTGGTCCTGCAATCAATTAGATTTAGCTACCCTTCATTGTCTGGGTGCTTGGTTATTAGCAAAAACTCCTTTTCGAATCCAGAATAGCTTTAAATCGGGAACAACAATGTAGCTGGTGATGATATTCCCATTATCATCAACATTGGACTTTGAATGAAGAACTGATGGATGATGTCTCTCCAATCCATTGCTTTTTATTCTCTTCTGTAATGTCCTGTTGACATTATTCTTGGGCTGCTGATTTGATTCAGTATAGTAGGCAGGATGTCCTTTTGTTTGATAATATTGTCTATTGCCAGCTTGTTTAACCATTATCTTCTGGGGAAGATCTTTCTTATTTTTCAAGTTTATTACTTGATCTGGTATTTGTCTTCTTTCTGGTACGAATTTTATTTGACCTGCTGCTTCTTCTGAGTGACCTGGATATCCTAATCCAGATGTACCTTTCTGTTGTATGTTGATGAGCAGCTTGGCACGTTCATCACTTTTGTAGATCATATCTCTGCCTTTCTTTATCTTTTCTTCAGCAACGTTGTTCCTATTGATAAGATCTTTGACCTTTGAGTTCAAAGAGTGAATCTCACTGTCTTTTCCTTTGATCTGTTCTTCTAAATCTGTTATCTGGACTGAGAACTTGGTATTTGCTTCGCTTAAGAATCTTACAGTATCATTTAACTTATCATTCTCTTTTATAGCTTCAGAGAATAGCTTCTTGATACTTGTATAGCTTTCGAACATCTCGTTGATTTCATCCCATGTTACTTCTGGTTCATCTTCATTTCCTGAATCATAGACAGATTTATTTGAAGATAGGGAGTCTTGAGAATTTACCTCATTCTGGTCGAGTCCATTATCTAGACCCATGTAGCATTCATCCCAATCGTTGTCTGTTTCTCCTGCATAGAATGCTTCATCATTTTTTGATGAGTTATCTGTTAGGTGACTTGAACTGCAAGAGTATTCTTCTTCTGCTATCATGGCTTTACGTTGAGCTTTGAGTTTTCTGTCTCTCTTAGCTCGAAGTTCTTCTCTTTGACTTTTGGATAGGTCTGGGCAATCTGTTTTGAAGTGACCTGTTCTTCCACAACCATAACATGTATAATCATTAGTGGTTTTACCTTTTGCACTACCTTCTGTTTTGACATCAGATGTTTCTGCTTCTTTGTTCTTCTGGTATCTACTTTTGTTATCTTTGTAGAACCTTCGATATTTTCTTGATCTGATTTCCATCTTATCCATTCTCTTGGCAATCAGTGAGAATTCCTTAAGCAGTTTGTTATATCCTCCTTCTTCTGGTGTAGCAGATGGTTCAGATTCATCTGTTTGGCACTTCGCTTTGAAGGCAGTCTCTTTCTCCTTCTTTGAGTTATTTTCATTCTTTTTATTGGAGGAATGATCTGGTCCATGAATCCTTCTGATGTCGTATTCATGAACAGCTAAGTGATCAAATAATGCTTCTACAGACAGATCATTGAAGTCAGCGCGTAGAGGTTGCATTGCTGAGTAAATCTCCCAGCTTGGTGGCAACGCTCTAAGAATCTTAAGGTTCTTCTCTCTTTGGGTATATTTGTTTTTATTGAAAGTAGAAACTTCAAGTAATACTTCAATGAACCTGTTCTTCATCTGCTCAATGGTTTCTCCTGGTTTCATCTTGAATTCATCAAACTTGTTGCATGCCAGAGATAGTTTATTCTCAATCATTGCTTCGGATCCTAGAGTGAGATCTCTTAGTGCTTCCCACATTTCTTTGGCTGTGTCAAGATCTTGGATCTTAGCCAGATGAACTCCTTTCACAGTACTGGAGATAACTCCTTTAGGAAAATCATCAAGATTTGCTTCTCTTCTTTCTTCAGAAGTGTACTTTATGGGGTCTTTCAGTACGGCTTCTTTGACCACTCCTGTTTATGTGATACGAGTAGTTTCTTCTGTAATGGGTAATGGTCCTTCTTCTATTACCTTCCACATCAAGCAGTGATGAGCTTTGAGACACATCTTGATTCTGAAACTCCATTCTCTGTAACCTTGGATGGAGAATTCTTCGCATGCCCTGATAACAGATGACTCCATAATAACAGATAGTATGCAGATGATGAAAAGATTTTCTAGATCTATTCAAGTTAACCACGCAGGTATTAACCTTGTGAAAACAAAACAATGGTCGTATGAACCACTGCTCTGATACCACTTGTTGGTCCCGAAAGAGCAAGGTTTTGTGTATGGGGGGGAGGAATACACCAAATACAAACTTTTCAGTTTACTTGACTAATTCAATCAGAGAGATGTAAGCTTTCTGAATTGCAGATTGCTCAAGGTGATAGATCAGATTGATTTTCTAATCGATTAGATTCTATCCAGATAAAGTCTCTCAAGTGAGTTATACAAAGCAGAAAGTAAGAGTGAACTTAATTTCAAACAATGTATTGTGTGTGCGGAATAATGGTGGACTTTAGTCGGTGCTCTTGTTATGAAAATCTTTAGAAAACTTAGCCAAATGATTAGAAGATAGATTAATAATGCAGATCGAATGAGTATGACAGATAGGGAATAAAAACAACTGAATATAAATGCAGAATTTAAAAGACGCAGTTATTTTTACGTGGTTCGGGAAACCCCCTACGTCCATGGTCTAATCCAAACTGGATTAGATATCCACTACTAGGATACTCTTCTTATTTAACCTCGCTGAGAACGAGCCACAAGTTCCAAGTACAAACTAAATGAAACTTATGCACGAATAAGGGTCGTGTCCCTTTACAACTTACAGACAACTACTGTAATCAACAGGATCTCTTCGCGTTAATCCACTAGAAAAGTACTAGCTAGCAAAGGTCTCCTTCTCTCTTTTCTCGATAAGATAGACTTGAATCGAGGTGTGATTTCTGGTGCTTTGGAACACGAACAGGTTGAAATCTTCTCACAGAAGATGCTTTGAATAGGAAGAGATGATTTCTGGGCAGAGTAGCTTAGAGTAATGGTTTGATCTTAATTGTGTGTATATAGTCTGTATTCTGCCAGTCTGTGTTCTAAGTATTTATAGGTGTAGAATTTTGAAATTCTAACCGTTGAGCCTGATTGGTGTGAATTAAATGTGATTAACCAATTAAGGATTGTGAATCCCTGAATTAACTCCTCTTGCCTTCTAATGAGTTTGACCGAATCTTCTGAGTATGGTAAGCAGATCATTTGACAGATAGCTTTCCTTTTTCTGGTCTTGATTGATTCTTTTCCTTCTGTGAAGGGTTTTAGTTGGTCTTCTGGTATTCATAGATACTTTATCTGTTTATGATATTTGAGTGTTGATCTGGTTGAACGTTCTGGTTGAGACTTTCTGGTCCAACATCCTGTCTGAGTTGATATTCTTCAACTTGCTGGTTTGAGACTCTCTGGTTCAACATTCTGTTTTAGTTTGAGTCTTTAGCTTGCTGTGTTGAGACATTCTGTTACAGTTGACTTGTTCCAACTTTCTGTCTGAGATTTGCTGGATTCAACTTTCTATTAAAGTTGTCTTGCTCCAACTTTCTGTTTTGAGACTTGCTGGATTCAACTTTCTGTTTAAAGTTGTCTTGCTCCAACTTTCTGTTTTGAGACTTGCTGGTTTCATCTTTCAGTTAAAGATGTCTCGTTTCAGCTTCTGTCTGTGACTGGCTTGTTTCAACTTTCTGTTAAAATTGTCTTACTGTATCTGTCTGAGGCTTGCTGGTTCAACTTTCTGTTAAAGTTATCTCGCTCCAACTTTCTGTCTTTGAAACTTCCTGGTTTCAACTTTCTGTTTGAAGGCCTTAGATATCTGTTTACATAGAAGCAGATAGAATAATATACAGAAACATGAGAGAGCCTAAGTATGTTTCCGAGGGAACATCATCAAAACTTAATTTAGTTGTGGGGTTCCCAACAGATATGATGTGTAGGATGATGTCATCTGGTGGTTTGATGACTCTATTGATCTAGTGCTTCGCTGTGTTCATCGATCTGGCCGGTGATCTGGTCGATGACTGTCATAGCAGATCGATTTCTTCTTTTTGAAAAATATCTTGGTCTTCAACCTAGACTATTATTGAAATGATTTCTATAGGAATAATTTCTTTACATGCTAAGTCATCTCCTAATCTGTTCTCTATAAGATTTCACTTTATGCTTAGTGATCTGTTAACATGTAGAACAGTTTAACACCAATCAAAGTTGTAAAGACTAAGTGTGTTTCGAAAGATCATCATCAAAACCAAACTACTTCGGGGTTCCCAACAATTTCCCCCTTTTTGATGATGTCAAAACCACACTTTACAATATCATCCTAATTTTAAGCATTAAGAGTGATCTGGTTTAAAATGCCAGATTGTTTATGTTTTCGTTATCAGATTATAACGATTAATAGCAGTTGAGTATGTCCTGAACAATAAGGTGTTGTCATCAGAAACCCAAAAAAATTTCATAGATAAGAACATGTAGAGCAAATGGGTTACAGAGTCCAAAACACAATGTAAGAATTACAGATAGTGAATGATGTGAAATGAGGTATCTATCTGCTCTTCTTCTTTTCCTCTTATTGCTTCTTCATCTTTGGTCTTGTCTCATCCGAGATCATCTACACACTTTCATAAACTCCCTCTCTCACCCTGATGTAATCTGGGTCTTCAGCATCGATCTTGTACCCCCTGTTTTTTGCAAGTTGATTAATAAAGTTCAGCAGGTAGGTTTTGTCAGGGACTTTAGTGCCAGGGATGTCTGGGCATTCTCTGTATTCTCTATCTGGTGCAGTGATAGTGATCTGGGCCTCTGCAGCTGCTGCTCTTATGGCCTGGACCAGATCCTTTGCATCGTTCATGTCCAGATACAGGTTGAAAGCTTCATGAGCAGTGCCCTCGCAGTAGATAGGTTCTTTTATGAAGTATCTACACATTATGAACCCATACTTCAATCCTTCCCATCCTTCCTTCAGATTGTGTGGCACCCAGCTGGTTTCTCCTTCTTTTGGTTTCTTTGTGTTGATGGGAGCAGAGAAGGACCAGTCGGATCCAGACTTCTTCTTTTTCTTCTTCAGTGGCTGGGATTGACTTGATCTGCTTGATTGAGATTTAGATGGCCTCATGGATTGAGCAGATGGTTGACTTGGTTGATCTGGTTGTGCTAGCTGCTCAAGTTAAACCTCTGTTCTTTCTCCAACAGCACCAGATTGACTTTTTCCTTTTCCTCCAGCTTCTCTCTCTTTCCTCTTCCTAGATCTTTCCCCCTTTTCAACATCATCAATATATATTTTGATGAGTGCCTTAAGGGAGGTGATCTCCTCCTTCATCTCCTTCATCTCCTTTTCAGAATCCATCTTGTAGTTGAGTAGAGATGTGATATTGGAGTTGGATTCATCAATCTTTTGCTCCATAAATGATTTTGCAATGGTGAGATCAGCAGTGTAGTTATCTTGATCTTCTTTGGTCGCCCTAATCTCATCTATGTATATGTCGATCATTGCCTTAGAGGGGTATCTCAGATCGCACAACTTTCTCTCCACAAAGTTCACCCCTTCATCTTCAAATTTTCTGAGTTGTGATCTGATTTCAATCTTTGCTGCCTTGATCACTTCCTCAGTAATTCCATCAGTCTGATCTTTAACTATGGCATGAACCAGGTCTTTCTCTTTCTTGGCAAACTCTGTAACAATTTTGTACATCTCTTGGACTTTAATCTCCATTGTTGACAGAGTTTGATCAATCTGTTCTTTCCTCTGCTCAGCAGCAGACCTTTCATCATCCATTTTCTTGCTGAGCTCTTCCAGCTTCATTCTGCATACTCTCCTCAAGTCTGAGTCCACCTGATCTACATGGGATTTCAGACTGTTGTTGAATTCAGTGGGGACTCTGGTGGCCTGGTCCTGGATAGTTAAAAGCGTGCCATACATGAATTTGTCTACTTTAATGGAGATTAAATCTTTGACTTGTTCATTGGACAGAGATTGATGCTGAGTCATCAATATCTCTTCCAGATTTTTGTTCTCCACAAATTCATCCATGGTTGCTGCTACAGAGGGAGTGTATATATCATCTGTCAGTTTTCCTCCCACCCTCTGTCCAACAGGTTGATCTTCCTCGCGTATGTAATGAACCACCTCGATCTGTATTGGTCCTTTCTGGGCTGGTTCCCCCTTAGCCTTTCTAGTTTTTTCAGCTGGTTCAGCAGCTGGCATTGCCTGATCAGCAGCATCAGCCTGTTGCTGAGCTGGTTCTGGTTCTGCTGCACCCTGTTGGTGAGCTTCATCTATCTCTTCCTCTTCATCTACAACACTTTCGAAGAAGTGTAACATCCCTTCTTTCTCATACACCGACCTAAGATCGATTTGTAGCTTCTTGGCCTCATGCTGAGCTATGGCCAGGATGCTCTGGAGGTAAGTATCTCTCAACTCTGAAACGGAGGAGACTTTGAAGATATTTAGAAGTATAGCTTAGCAGAGATCGATTTGGTCTTGAGCAGTGCATCAAGGACATAGAATTCCTTGTCCTTAATGAGAAGAAGCAGTTTCAGTCGCTTAGCAGCATCATAGCTTTCTGGAGTTAGCTGTATGCCAGGAAATGATTTAATAACAGAGTGATTTGCTTCTGCTTCCAGCAACTTCACCACAGTTTCAGCCTTTTTCTTCTCCTCATCCTCATCGGAGGATTCATCTTCTTCCTCTTCTTCCTCATCAATCTACTCTAATTGTTCAGCAGATGATGGACTAGCTGTGTGGGCAGGAGAAAAGTCCTTTTCTTGATTTGGGTCAAAAGAGGAGATGGGGGCAACTTCCTCTGGTGGACCCCCAATCATAATAGCAGGTTCCTTAACCTGGACCTCTTCCACTGGTTCAGAGATTTTGTGTAATCTTCTCCTCTTGGGTTTTGGTTGTTGAGCAGCTGTCGAAGCATCAGTGTCCACTGAGCTTGCTCTTCTTGTTACTCTTTTTGAAGGAGTTCTCTCCATTGGTTTCTCCTTGGTTACTCTTGACTTGATAGACTTTTCTGCAGGGGCAGATGGGGGAATCCAAATTGGATTTGAGCTCCCCATCTCCATCAGTGCATTAGCATGCACTGGATCTGTCACCTTGGCGATCAAATTGGCTGTGATTCCCATGGACATCTCGATCTGATGTTGGTCCTTGGGAAATCGCAATCTGTCGTTGAACTCAATCACTTCATCCCATTTGTGTTGCTGGAAAAATATTTCCAGCATGAAGCTAATCTTGGTGGAATGCCTCAGACTGCTTCTCTTGACTTCAATGCCTGGGCTCGCTCCCTTGATAAATGTGATCATTTTTGCCTTCTTCGTTAACAGATCAAATATAATTCTACTCCAATTAACAAGGAGATTTAGCGCCACACCCGTGAGTATCTTGAACTTCTCCGGCGTCACTTGGTCATATGAACTGTTGTGGTTCATGAATATCCATTGTACAAACTCGAAGATAATCTTGTACTCCGGAGCAAGCAGTCCCCGATTGAACATTCTGTTAGTGTAGGTTATTGGTAGAACCATCACCGTCTCGATTGCTTCCTGCAGTTGATCCTCTATGATATCTCCGAGTTTGATACCTTCATCCTTCAGCTTATAGACCTCGTCTATAATGTTCAACACGTTGTAAGTTGTGTTGCTTGTAGTATTTCCCTTGCTTACACGAACGGTGGTCTCGTTCCCACCTTTCTCTCCTTTCCATGTGAGGTACAAGGTTGCCACTTCCTTCGGCAAGAATTGGAGAGGATGTGTGGTGATAATGTTGTGAAATCCTACAACAAAGTTAAAACAATATAGGTGAACACCATTCTTCCATCAATAAAGTATTAGTGTTCAATAGCAGTTTAAGCAATACAGAATGTCAAGTTGCACAGTTCAATATTTGTTCACAGATGTATGCTTATGGATAAACTTGTTTTTCAAGACAGGGCAGTTCACATAAGACTGTTAAGAAGGTGATATAGAACATTTAAGCATGAATAATGGTGAAAAGAGTAACCTTTGCATCGCTTAACAAGGGCGAAAGCCTTGTCTAGTTTATGGAAGCCGTAGTTGTCAAGAACAGCATATTGATCTTGATGGATATATTGGTTCAGAAATTTAACTTGCTCGATAAACAGAGTTGATTTGGGAGCCATTTTTAAGAGATAGATTTTTGAAAGGTTTGAGGGAGTTAGGAAATGGCGGAAAAATTTGCTAAGTGTTTGTCGAAGAAGAAGAGTGTAGGTAGTAATCAAACAGTCGAACACATATATATAGATAAATGATAAACGGTGCAGATTAAAAGAAATAAAATTAAGGGATTAGATTTATTCTTCCCTTTTTAGTTTTCCCGCTTTTCTGAGTTATAGACTTATAGTCTATTACCGCCTCTACTCTGCGTCTGATACACGCGCTTTGACCTTATGGTTACAATGTGGCGCGTGTCAGTTTGAGCCGTCCATTTGCTTCCTTTTTCTTGATTTAGTAAATAACCTCGCGATCACAGTTCCCAAACACAGTACTAATCATCACAAAAATAAAAGATTTGGTATATTATGTCAGAATTTAGACATATAGGCTATGATTAAAATTGATATAATCGTCGTATTTAGATTTATTCTGCTGACATTCCCCCTTGACTAAGGAACGTGATAATTAATTATTTTAAATTTAATTTCCACGTGCTTTCTAGTCATCTGTTGTAGTCAATCTCCTTATTTACGATCTGTTGTCACCACTATTGATCTGTTTATACTACTTTCGATCCTGAACATCGATCTTCTGTGATGATCTGTTAATAATTCCCGGTTGGAATTTAGTCAGTCTGTACTTGTATCAATCTGTGCTATGTCAATCTAGTCCTCTCTTCCAGATTTAACAATCCTAATTTAACACAAAGCATCCTGAATCTTTCTTCTGATAATGCTTTAGTAAGAATGTCTGCCCTTTGTATATCAGTGTGTATCTTCTCAATCTGTACATGTTTTCTTTCAACATGATCCCTTATAAAGTGATGTCTCACATCTACATGTTTGCATCTGGTATGTAAGACAGGATTCTGTGTGATTGCTATAACACTTGAGCTATCACAGAAAATGGGTATCTCCTTGACATCGATCTCATAGTCCTTGAGTTGTTGCTTTAACCAGAGTATTTGAGCGCAACAACTCCCAGCTGCCATATATTCTGCTTCTGTGGTTGATGTGGCAACAAATGTCTGCTTCTTTGAGAACCAAGAGATCAATTTATTTCCTAAAAACTGACATGTACTAGATGTTGATTTTCTGTCCAACTTGCATCCAGCATAATCTGAATCTGTATATCCAGTTAGTTCAAAGTTTTCTTCACAAGGATACCATAATCCAATGTGAGCTGTTCCCTTAAGATATCTTAATATCTTTTTTGCTGCTTCTGTTAGGTATTTTATTCTGTTATTTTCTTATGTTGAACCTAACACGTATGTTTTTGTGTTCTTCACAGGTTCGTTGTTGGTCTCGTTGTTATGCTCAACACAACAAGCTGATGCTGAGTTGCCAAGTGGACATTGACTTGGTGTAGGAGTGAGATATACTCGAAGAACTGAGTTGCCACGTGGAAGCTGATGCTGAGTTGCCACGACAGCGGTTGAGAGAACCAAGGAAGACATGGGCTGGCAGTTACGCTTCCTGTAAAGTCCAAGTCCATGTGTTATCTCTATATATATTGATTTCTTTTTTAGTTAGAGATACGCTTTTTGCAGATTTATTTCGTAGTTTAGTGAGTGTGATCCTAGTCTTTTAAGATCATACGTTTAGTATTTTAGTGAGAAGTGTTGATGTTGTGTGGTCCCAAACATTGTAACAACACAACACTTATTTTTGAGTATTCTTTTTGGCCGTAAGGCTGCCGTGTAGGTTGTTTATTAACACAACCTACGCAAAATTATCTCGTGTGTTCTTATTTAGCTTCCGCAACATTGATTTAGAGTAGTTGATACACTTTCAAGTGGTATCAGAGCCATCACTCGACACACTGAGTGTGGTCCTGATTGTATCACAGCTCTAACACAAAGATGGATCCAAATAGCACTGGAGCTTTTCGACCTCCAATCTTGGATGGTTCGAATTATTCTTACTGGAAGTCATGCACTCGCTCTTACATCAAATCTCTTGATAGACGAGCATGGATCTCTGTGGAGAATGGATGGTCACCACCAAAGCAAACTGATGCTGACGGCGATTGTGTTCCGATAGACCAAAGTGCCTGGTCACGTGAA
>JAPKLX010000047.1:2364453-2395881 GCA_026898415.1 Leonotis leonurus | reverse complement strand
GGGATTTGATTTGGAGAAACAAATTTGGTGGAAAAAATTGGGGAATTGGATAGGAGGCAGGCGTACAAATTGGGGGGATTTTGGGCTACATTTTGGGGGATTTGATTTGGAGAAACAAATTTGGTGGGAAAAATTGGGGAATTGGATATGAGGCAGGCGTGATGAAAGTTATGAAGATGTAGTCTTATTTGAGGGAAGTTATTTTATCTGAATATTTTAAGCATTTTGAGGTTTTAAAATCCAAAAAAAAAAAAGAAAATTCCAATTTTGAAATAGAGGAATTCTAGAGGGGGAGGTGCTGACGTGGCGCAAGTTGACCCAAATCATTTAATAGTATAGATGTTGGGGTTTCGCACAGTATTATATTATTGTATATTATTCTATCGTCACGTCATGAAACTAAATATCATTTTTTTTTCAAAATGTAATCTTAATTGTTAATTTCTTTCCTTCATTTATGTCGAACATATAAAAAATAATAAATATTTAGCAAATAAGTCAATAAATTCCAACGGTATTAATAAGTTTATAACATGAGAACAAATATTTACAACTATCTTGCTATCTATCTATATAATATATTAAAGGACTACATATTGAATATTGAAGCTCTCTTCTTAATTTAAGACAAAACTACAATTTTTTGGATATAAATTTAATTTATATGATTATATAATTAAATAAATGTGATTAACAAAAAGGTTGCTTTATTATCATAGAATGTCGTGTATTGTAAATTGAAAAATTATATGATACGGTCATTAATGCCATGGATTAATTATAGAAATTAAATACTTAGTCAACTGAATTTGAAATCTACCATTAATCATTTAAATAAATTATAGAAAACATATATTAAGAGAAATAAAATCTTAATTGTCCTATAAATTATAGTAATTATGAGACACTTTTCTGTTCTCGAGATTTCCGTGTACCATAGATAAAAATGATTTTGTTAAATTAAATATAAATTATGAAATTGAACGGTTTCACGATTTGTTCAATTATATGTTGCAATATATAGACCTGACTATATGAAGTGGTGCAAATTTAAATACACCAGTTATGAGCGTTTAATAATTCACCCCCACATGACTATATCTTTTACCCAACATCATCCATTGTGTAATAAGTACTACTATATATTATTGTTTATGCACACACAACACACACACACACACACATATATATATAATATGTTGCATGTGTGCACATAAATATTTAACCTTATCATTTGATTTACCTCTATCTATTAATGGTTAGTATGATTGTAATTTAAATATTTGTTGTTATTTTATATTTACTACTAATTTATACAGATATAAAGTTTCAATGGATAATCAGAGTGATCATAAACGCCAAAGATTTGAAACGAGGCATGATGATAGAATCGGAACACATGAATCTACTATGTCAATTTCTGCGAATACTAATGGTAAAACTAATTTTCTTTTATAGTTAGAATTACTATATTGATAATTAGTTAATTATCATTACAATAATTTAATTATTAGTTATAATACATATGTTTCTTATTAATATTTTTGCATATGTATTCCACAAAATAATGTAATCTTCTACTACTATTATAATATTCTTTGTTCTATATAATATCACTATATTTCATTATTATCTACGGATTAATTTTATGTTTGAAAAACTTATGATTAAATTTATATATATATATATATATATATATATATATCTAAAATTAATTACAGATGCACAATACTTATCCTGGATAGCCAGACAAAGGAGATGTCGTATTTTGTCAAGTAAGAGAAATAAAAATGCACATCATGCCTATTTCGTCAACCAAAATACATGTACAATATAACTTATTTGTAATAAAATTCAAAAGTTTCATTTACTAATTATGTAATTCTTATTTTCACTAAATTTTTATAATTTTTAAAAAATATATATTTCTACATATTATAGAGACTCATCATATATTGCTAGACAGAGAAGACGTGAAATTATGGCAAGAAAAATGAATATGACACTACAAAATGCAAATGTTATGCAGCCCGATAGAGGTATAAGATAAATATAATATCCAAAATAATAAGATTACATTTTAACCATTTTAATAGGACAATTTCTTTTGCACGTAGGACTATATTTACCGAGACCTGTATTTAGTCATGGTCAATTGTATGTTGCTATTTCAAAAGTCACTAACAAAAAAGGGCTAAAAGTCTTAATTTGTGATGATGATGAACACAAGCAGGACTCAACGACTAATGTAGTGTATGATGAAATTTTTGAAAGATTGTAAAATGAATATAAATTTCATTCTCATAATTTTATGTTTAAAACATATATTATTGTCTACAATATGTAACTTAATATATATATATATATATATATATATATATATATATATATATCTTACATATAAATAAAGTAAAAAATTATGTAAATTTTTATTTTATGAATATTTCTTTATAAGATCAAAATTATTTTTTATATATCAATTGAAATGAAATGTTATTGTTATTATAGTAACCACATATATAATACAAAGTAAAGTGATTTCCCATCGATTTTCGACAAGTTACACGCTAGTTACTATTGATAACTTTACAATAAATGAAGTGTCGAACGTTATTCACTAATCACCAACAAAACACTTCGAACATTAGAAAGTATTAATAGTTGGCATGCATCTATAAAAATCAAATCACTATATTTAGGATTATGATTGATGAGGAGTTTATTTTTCCTTGACAACATTTGCAGCGGACTTCACAGCTTTCACAGCCGCACTTCCGATTTTCTTCACCACCAATGTTGAAACTTTGTGCATTTTTTTAGAAAAAGCGCTTCCCTTAATTCTTCCGTTGCTCGAACTCATCGTCTCTTTTCTCTTAATTAATTCTCCTTAGAACAAATAAATAATTATTTGTGTGTCTGTGTTGAGGGTATTTTAATTTGTGTTGGTTTTAGGTTTGTGCATTGCTCTATATATTTATAGACTTGAGTTATAGGGGTGATTTTGGGGCTATAATTTCATTAATTTATGTGTTGTTAATTTCAAGGAAGAAAAGAGGGTATTGCTCATGATTTTCTTATATATGGATTTATTTTGTTATGTTAATTTTTGTATATTTTCAGATATTAACACATTATTCATTATGTAATGAACTTGTCTGTCTTAATTGTTGTTGGATCATAAATTAATCCACAACAATAAATAAAATAAAAAGAGTATGAAAGCTCTAAGAGATTTGGAGTTTATATTTCGAATGTAACAATTGAAAATAGTTGTGAACAACTTGGTCTTAATCTTGCAGGTAGAGCCTGCAAAACAAAACCGAAGAATGGTTGGAGTTCTCCGGGGAGAGTCCCCGACGCTCAAGTCAGCTCGTAGTAGATTTGAGAGTAAAATGCAATGTGTGCGTATGAAATTTGAGTAAGTGTTTAAGAGTGTAGCTCGCCTTAACAATGAAAATGAATGGGGTATATATAGTATAAGATATAAGGGGTAAAATAGTAATATTACCTAGATAACAATCTTTGATATCATAATACAAGTTGTTAAATCATCTCCAATAGCGTAGAACCACGTCAGCAGTGGTCTTGGAAGGTTGGTAAGATACCTTCCACATGGCAGTTAGTTATTCTGGCGCATGTCAGTAAAACTAGGTTGTTAATCACGTTCCTAGCTTTGGTTCAGACCTGCAGGGCTCATACAAGGCGAAGAAGAGCCCAAGCCCATTATTATGAAAAATTCCATTAACTAACTAGTTGAGCTTTTCTCCGCAGAGCATATCAGTTCTACACTCAAGACCTCTTGTGCTAAAAGAGCTCTCACAATGAAGATCTCATAAGAGCTATTAAAGAATACTTTCATATGACAATTTAATAAAATAGTTTTTATCATAATTATGCTGATATTTGTCCATATCAATTGTACAAAGAAATAATAAGCTTATAATTTTAATTAATTTGATTTTATGTGTGTGCACAAGTGTAGGGCTGTCAAAATTTATCGAAAAAACGGTATACCGTACTGAAAAATACTGTAAAATACCGAATATAAGGTATATCAGAAATTTTGGTAAGGTATGATACTGTACCGAACTTTTCGGTAAGGTAAAGATACAAGTTTTCCAAATATCGAGGTATACCGTTATATACAGTACCGCAGTATATATCGAAAAAATTAGTATATACTGTTGTTTTCTTTTATATATATATATATAATTAGATATACATATAATTATAGTTAATAAATATTAGTGACAAATTACAAAATATGTGAGTTTTTTTGATAATTGAAAGATTGAACAAGACATATTCTTCGTTACATAACCATCTAGTTATAATATAATTCACTAATTTTTTTTCTAAAACCAGCATATCAATCTAAATAATTATATAACTAATTATAATAAAATAAAGATAATTATAATCAAAGGTACATTTTAAAAATAAGTATTTTATATAATCATATGACTACGTCTATTTGATTTTAAATATAATATAAGTTGTAATATATAATTAATGAAATTATACTTAATTTGTTATAATATATCATACATATATGATAAAATTTGTAAGTTTATGATTCATATATTTAAATCTAGTAGTAATATAATAATATAATTAGTTAATATTTTAGTAATTAATTATCTGATATTAGTAGTTAATCTCAAAAATTATATTATTATAAAAATAACACTTAGTATTTTTTTTTTATATGTTTTAGTATATCGTGAAAGAAAGGTATACCGAAATAAGGCAAGGTATACCGAAAAATAAGGTAAGGTATAAGTATGTAAAAATGTCATACCGAAAGTAAGGTATACCGAAAAATATGGTAAGGTAACAGTATGAAATTTTCCATACCGAATGTAAAAGTAAGGTATAAGGTATGACGATTTTATTAAGATATATCGTACCGTGACACCTCTACGCAAGTGTAGCATAGTGTGTTGCCTCTACCTTTCTTCCTTAACAAGTCACATATAATATATATATATATATATATATTGAAAATTAATATGAATTTAGTACGTACTATTAACGAAGTGAAATTTGGTCCTCTCAATAATCAATTCAAATAGACTAATTCAAAAAGAGAGTCAAGAGAAGAGATCACCACCTCGACTGTGTAATTTGTGTACTATATATACTCTACAAATTAAAATCTTACCAACCTACATTTTTATAACATGCATATTCCAAAATATTTGATTTTGTCAATATTTTTAGACAGAGATAGAGATTGAGAATCTATGGAGCTTAATATTCTCTTGCCGTACTCCCAATTTGAATTCGCGAATTGGTGTGTCATCCGAAATATAAAATTATTTTTTATTCAAATATCAACTTTTTTTTATCTTTTCTTAGAAAATAAATATTATTTTAATCTTTGTTACATTAATTTTATTTACTTTCGCCATTTTTATATATTTGTGTAAGAGAGATTCTTTAACTGACTCTCGCGAAATGATCTGAATTTCTAAATTCATTTTCTTTAATTTTCGTTAATTTGTTCTCTTTGTTTCATTCGACTTCGAAATTGTACTCCCGCTTCCTCATTAGTCTTGGTCCTTTTAGCTAAAAAACACTCACGATTTTGATGAAAGGGATCAAGATTGTTGGGACGAAGGGGATCAAGATTGTTGGGACGAAGGGAGTAGAATATATGCGATTTTTAAAATTAAAACCATATATATCGGTGGCTTTCAATTTAATTATAGCAACTACTATATTTTCCATCAAAATATAACAAACTATTACTTTAAACAATCAATATATAGTAGTAATATTATCCATTGAGGAATGAAGGACAATGATTAATTGGCATTACCAATCTTTTTCCTTAATTCTATCACCATTATTCATTTGGGTTTCTTTCCTTTTTCCTTTTCTAACTAATTTGGAGAAGACTAAATTTAATTTGTCTTAAATTTATCAAGCAAAATTTCTATTATGGTTAATAAATTATAAATGAAATGAACTCAAACTCGATTATTATTTATATATAAATGAACCGATCTCTTGTGCGCACTCATCAGCCTCCCTTAATAGTACATGCAACATGATGAAAAATGAAAGTACAATGTAGACAATTTGCAGCACTATGTGAGGTTCATATCAAATCAAATTTCCATTTGCTTTTGACAATAATTGGTCGTAGACCCTCTCTCTCTTTCACACACATGAAAATATATAAAAGGTAACAACATTTAGTTTAAATCGACAATCATGAAAAATTATTGTTTCCCTCACAACTTAATGATCATATACTAAATCCATCAAATATAAGCTAAATTATTAAACCAGATAGAATGATAACACAATACTTGAACATGCACACTCATTTTCTTGTTGATAAAACATTAACTCCTCTTAAAAGTTGCAAATCAATTACTACAAGAATAGTATCTGAAAGTACATTATATACCTGACTAGGTAGCTAGGGACATACTTATGATAAACTAATACTCCATATGTGCTCGTTATTCTTGACCCAAAAATCAATAAAGTACTCACATTTTTTGTCAAACGGGACCAACAATAAGGGAGGGAGTAATAATTATTGGGCCAACTCTTGATAATTTTTTATTGTAATCGATCAGCATCTTTGGAAAAAGCATTCCCCCCAGTTAAAGCATTTTGTCCTCATCATATATATATAGTTGAAACATGCTTGCTTTCTATCTTTTAGGAACTGCACTTGCCTTTATTTCCATTAATGTTGTTGCTCTTGATCTCCATCTTCAAATCTAGACTTTAAAAGTGTATGAAGAAGTGAAATCTATGTATTTTTGGATCTTTCTCAATCTCGATGATACCTTCATCAAATTAACATGCATGCACGAACGAACAAATAAAGCCAGTATTGTGACAACACAATTATTTTTAACAAATTAATTAAACTCTTTTATTTTCTTTTTAATAAAACACTCTTACAAATTACAAGACTAGTATCTGCACACATATTATATATATACACACACAATAGTAGTATAATAGTAGTACAACAACTGCCCTCATTATGAGCCACCAATTCTGCTACAACATTTTATGAATACATTATTTCAAGTGGAACACCAGAAACACACACACATATTATAACTACATATTTATATAGGACAAAACTAATAATTAGTGGGGGAAACTTTTGAGTTTTTGTTCTGATCCTCCTTATCATCTTTGGAGACAGCTTTGGCCACAAACTTGGCTATTTTCTCACCCATCATTGTTGAAACATGCTTTCTATCTTTGGGAATCACAGTGGCCTTTTTACCTCCTTGCTTTCTATCTTTACAAATCACAGTTGCCTCCTTACCTTCTTGCTTTCCATCGACAATATCGTTGCTCTTCTCCATCTCTCAATATATAGACTATAAATCTCTCTTACTTGTTTATCTTGCTTTGGTGTGAGCTTTAAACTACACATTCTTGCTATTTATAGAATCTGAAAGTTATGGTTTGTGTCGATTTTCTTCATGTAATTTCGCTGCTTATTTCTACGTTATTTCACAAAGAAATAATGCATGTTGCAGATGAGTTTCCTGGATTTTGATTCGGATCTAATGGGAGAGAAAGAAAGATGTTTGTGTGTGAGACTGCACATGTAAATTGGAGTTTGAAATTAAGGGTTTTGACTTCACTATAAAGTTCAGCCTATGCATGTCCATTATTAATATTGTGAAATTTCCTTCTACTAATTAATAACTCTCTTTTTTAACTTTAATTTCCTTATGATTTTAGGAGATTTTGATGATATATGAAAAAAGAGAAGAAGGCAGTCACATTTTGTGTTGTTGAACTTATAAGGTTATTATTATGTAAGTTTCTGGTTCCTCGTGTTAATTTTTTCTTTTTAATTTATCTTGATTATAAATTGAAGTATTGATAATTATACTTAAAAAAGAAGTAATATTTCATTATGAAATATTTAGAAAATATAATACTAAAAAACTATAAGAAAATGTGGAGCTTGTGTTTGTGTGGTTTGAATGGGGGGTTATTATAGTTTTCCCTCTTTAAGTTATAAGTTTTTGTATTTATTTGAATTTGTAGGTCAGGATTTTCAGATTTTTTGGTGGATTTTGATAGGATTGGTTCTTAAAAGTAAATTTCTTTACAATAAATTGTGTGTGTGCGTTTGTGTTATAGTTTTGGGTGGTGTATGGTTGAAGATAGTTTTGTGCATTAATTATATATTTGTAGACTTGAGTTTTGGGGCTAATTAATTTATTTGTGGTTAATTTGATGGAGGAAATGAGTGAGTTGCTCATGACTTTCCTATGATTATACAGTATATGTGGTGTCAATTTGTAGTATGAAATATAATCACTTTAATTTGTTGATGTGGTCGAGTGTGTTTGTATCTTGGTTTCCACTTTAATTTCTTACTGATTCACAATTCGTCCAAGATTTATAAATATTACTAATTATAACCTCAATTTTATTTAATTAAATAATGGAGTGATCCTATGAAATCTCCAATGCATATTCTGCGCAAATAAAGAGTAATTCATATGTTTGCTTGTGCATAATTATGAAGCTCCACAGCTTGTGTGTCTGTAATAATTTTAGAGAGATTGTGTTGTTTTCCTATGGTAGGAGACTCTCGGATATCAAGATCTCTATTGTAATTTGTACTTATTTGATTTATATTTAATTAGGGAAAAATATTATTAATTTAATTTATTAATTTAAATTTGTAATATAAAATAAATAAATACGAAAATAAATTAAATATTATTTTTTTAATTAATGTATTAATTAATTTAAAATAACATATTTTAGAAATTAAATTTTCATTCATTTTAATTTCAAATACAAAATATAAGAAATTGAAATACGAGAAATTAAAATATGAAGATATTGATGAATATGAGAGATAATATAGATGAAGATGTCTGAATAATGAAATGAAGTGTGTTATTTATAGATGTATGTAATTTAAATAATTAATAATTAAAATAATTAATTTACCATAAAAAAAAGGAAAAATGGGTGGAGGCTCATGAGTCCCCCATCCGCAGAGCCGAGCAAGTCATGGACTCCGGAGACCAAGTCCGACCTCTCACCTCGAAGCCTCACCTCCCGCACCTCCCTCCCGTAGCCGCAGCCTCCTGCCCGATAGCTGCCCGCGAGGCTCCCAAGCCCGTGCGTTGCGGGTGCTCTTATGTTCTCTATAACATAGCCCCATAATTAAGGGCCTAAATATTAAATTATTATTAATTTAAGTATCTTATTCGCTCTCTTTCTCTTTTTTCTTCATGTCTTTCTTATCTTTCTTTGTTTTTTCTTCTTTTTTCATTCATTCTTTTTTAAAATATTTAAACACCAATTCAATAACTAAGACAATGTAATTTTATTATTTTTAATGAATATTTTAATAAAAATTAAAGAACTAATTTTACAATTAGTAGAGCCCCAATCTTGATTAAGACGAACTTGTTCCTTCTATAAATAAGACTATAAAATAAAATAAAAAATCAAAGAATTGGCGTGTGGGTATGACATGGACAACGTGTTGGACTAATTTTAGAAGTTGTTGTTAATTATGACCTCTTTCTTTCTTTGTCCGTTTCTTGTGTGGGAAAAGATTGACTTAAGGCTAAAATTAACATTCACCTCAAATTCAACAATAAGCAACTTCTACTTTAAACAGCCAACATTAATGTTTAGAAATCAAGGACATGAATTACCTATTGGACCATTTCCTTCCTTCTCAAAATCTTTATTTTATAATATCATTTCCTTTTTCCATTCACCTACCAATTTTTTGTATCTAAATTGATGAAACTCATTATTCATAGCTACTAATTTATGTATTGTATTTATCAATCCCCTCCTATTTCAAAATTAAGTATATGCTTTACTTGATTTTTTATATAAATATTTAAAAAATAAGTCAATAAAATCCAAAAGTAATAACAAGTTTATAAACTGAGAACAAATATTTACAACAAATGAAGTGCCAATGTTATTAGGTATACATTAATAATTACACTACAACGTATCTTGGTATTACAATTGATAGCTTTACAACGAATGAAGTGTGAAACGTTATTCACTAATCACCAACAAATAATAGCTAAATTTTAAACTACAATCATCACACAAATTAAACATTTGAAACATTAGAAAGTATTAATGGTTGAAATATATAAAATGCAATCACCATATATGATCATGATCGATAAGGAGTTTATTTTCCCTTGACAACATTTGCAGTAGACTTGACAGCTTTCACGGTTGCACTTGCAATTTTTTTCACCACCGATGTCGATACCTTTGGCATTTTTTTAGGGAAAACGCTTCCCTTATTTCCTCCGTTGCTTGAACTCATTGTCTCTTTCTCTTAATTAATTCTCCTTACAACAAGTAAATAATGATTTGTGTGTGTGTGAGAGGGTATTTTAATTTGTGTTGATTTTAGGTTTGTGCATTGCTCTATATATTTATAGAGTTGAGTTATAGGGGTGATTTTGGCGCCATTTCATTAATTTATGTGTGGTTAATTTCAAGGAAGAAATGAGGGTGTTGCTCTTGATTTTCCTATATATGGAATTATGTTGTTGTGTTAATTAATTTTTAAAGTGAAATCACTCCATATTTTGGTGTGGCTGAGTGTGTGCATGCGTGTCTCTTGTTTCTACCTTCAATCTTAATTTGAACACGTCCAAGATTTTACTATTTTACATTTCATAAATATATATATATATATATATATATATATATATATTATTACTATTTTAATTTTTAATTAATTATTGGATAATCCTATGAAATTTCCATGCCCAAAAAAGACTCATATTCACCGGTTTGTGATTATGAAGATCAACACATGGTGTGTGTGCGCGAGTGCGACCAAAACTAGAGATCGGAAGAGGGGTAGTATCGTACATTACCATAAACATAGAAACCTCAATAATTTGAAATAGCCAAGCTCCTATTTTCAAAGAAAAATAAATATACATAGTGGACTTTCCTTACTAGTTACTATAATGATGTGGAAAAATGGTGGACCGCTATATGATAATTAAAGATTTTAAAAAAAATGGCGTGCGTGTGTTGGCGTAGTGAGGTAAATGTCCAAGACAATATGTCTCGAGTTCGAGTCCTACGTGACACGGCCATGTAATTTAATATTAATGCAATCCAATTTTTTTTTAAAAAGATTGAGAAAATGGTCGTCGGCTAGATTCAAAAGCACATTTTGAGACGGGCAAACCACCGTTTTAATGGTTGCGACGTATAGGATTCTGTACCCAAATTCATTTGATATTCTGCCCGTTTAGATGTATTATTATTTTTTTTACATAGTTTAATATATTTTATTTAGTTTTTTATTTAAGTTCTAATTAGTATAAGATTAACTATTTCGTTAAATAATAGTAGGATTAGTGTTGGGAAATATTTATAAAGATTTTGATTCATATTTCAAAACCTCTTCTAAAAATGTATTAAGTCCAAAACTGAATTCTGATTCTTAATCTTGTTTTAAAAGTCACTTGTTAAAGAGTTCAGTTTGCAGGTACACGCAACCTGAAAGACTCAAGACTGAAGTTTCAAGACCAGTACTAAAGTTTCTCATAACTCAGTTCTCATGCCAACACTGAAGGATCATGTCACTGAAGTCATGTCCTGAAGTATTGAAGTTGAAGTAAATTGAATCAAGAGAAACTCGCTTACTGAAAGATATGCACTAAAGTTACCGCTGAAGTCAAGCTCGCCACTGAGTTCCATGTTATTCTCATAGGCATTACAACTTTTGGAAAAGATCTCAGTAGGTGAAGCAACATCTTGTTGCAGACACCAAAAATGGTAAAAAGAACGATGACTCCAACGGGAAGAATTTCAAATGCTACGGACGAAGCTCTCTCTCACAACGGATATATTTATGAGAGTGTCCTATAAATACCTCACTACTTCAAACGCTTCAAACACCGGTTACTAAGCTTGCATACGCTTAATCGTTCTATTGCTCTTAAGCTTTCTTCTACACTCAAGCTTTCAGATTAGAACACTCAAGCTCTCACTGTAATTTCATAGTGTGTTCTTAGTTGCAATTCAATTGTAACCGAAGAATATATCTAGCTTAGATTTAGTTCATAGTTAGAAGTGATCAAACTTCATTGTTCATCTTACCTTCAAAGGTTGATCACATCGAGGCACGTGGACGTAGGAGTTTTATCTCCGAACCACGCAAACCAAACTTTGTGTCTTCTCTATTTACTTTCAGTATTTATTCTTTAACGCTTTATTGCATTTATTGAATACTGATTAAGTGTAAACGTGAACTATAACATTAAGTTTTCTGATAAACGAGTAAGTTTTTAAACCACCACTTCCGCACTGCTATACTTAAGATATTAGTTTATCAGTCAAACACTAAGTGTAGACTGAAGAATTGCTATCTAATCTAAAAACCTCTTTACTCTGAAAAAAAATTAATTGATGTATTCCCTCCATATATCAATATATTCGTTTGGCGACCAACAATTAGGATTTCTATGCTTATAGATACTAGCTAGGTTTAATGTATTTTTTGGCAATTTTGGTCAAGAATTTCAAAATAGTTTTCTACGAATTGAAAGATGCATAATGCTTTTAATTCTGTGTTTGCTGCGTGTTTTAGACGTGTCATTCCTTTTCTTTCTTTTTTCTTGACTCAGTTGAAGTTATTTATAGTGACATTTTGTTTTTGGAAAAATAATATGTACCAATTTTTTTTAGTATATATCGCAGTACAATATATGATGTTATATTTTGATATTTTAAAAAATTATACATTTACTTTATTGAAAAGTTTGGTACAGTATCATATTTTACTAAAAATTTCGGTATACTTTATATACAGTATTTTACAATATTTTCGATACGTTAATTACGGTATACCATTTTTTGATAAAATTTGACGTCCCTACTTGTGGGTATCCGACTCTAATAGCTGTGATTTTGAGAGACATCTGATACCCACATATAGATTCGTGAGTAGAATTTATTATCTATATAATTCGCGGGTATGAGTACAGATAATTACTATCCATACCTGGGAAAACCTACATACCAACGAAATACCAACAAAATATCTGTGAAATACATATGAAAAACTAGTCGACGCACCAAATATTAACCATAATTCTCTATATTCTTTTTGATAGGATGTAGCCCCACTAACAGGCCCAAACAAGACTAAGGCCCAACATAACTGGACCTCGGCCCAAGAGACCAGCAGCTCGGTCCAAGAGCCCAGAAGCTCGGCCCAAGAGCAGATCGGCCCAAGAGCTCAGAAGCTCGGCCCAAGAGCCCAGCAGCTCGGCCTAAGAGCCCAGAAGTTCGGTCCAAGAGCCTGGAAGCTCAGTCCATCCCACGATCTCGGATTTAGCGCCCCACGATCTCGGATCCGCCGTAACTGCCACTAGTTACCTATAAATATAGTCTCTAAAGCTAGATTAGGGACGGATTCTGGATTGTAACTCTCAAAAACTCAATATCAACACAAAGGCTCTTTTTTCTCCGTGGACATAGATCTAATTAACGATCGAACCACGTAATCCCGTGTTCATCTTGTTCTTTATTTTATCATCGTAAAAACACTCTAAAAATTGACGATCGAACACTGCCGCCGTCTGTGGGAACCGTATAAATTCTGTGAAATCGATCAACGTTTTGAGTAAAGATACGATGGTAAAATCCACCCGCTCCACCGCTGCTGCCGCCAAGGGAAAATAGAATCAAGCTAATCCGTCCGTCATTCCACCTCACACGTCGGCCAATGAGGAGGACGTACTCCAAGTCCGCCGCGATTCTATAATTTTTCGGACTCCTGACGGCCATATGGAGGACGTGTTGTCAGGTCGTTTTGATGGTTCGACTGGTAACGGTGAACCAAACCGAGGAGATCACCGACACAAGAATGTCGCACGCCAGCCTCAGCTCGGAGATGCACTTAAGGCATACTTAGACCTCCACGAACAAGATTTCCTCAAGTTCGCCGAACAACATCGGCAACGAAGTCAAGACGGAGGTGATAAAACCGAACCACCCCGACAACGACCCTCGAGTCTCCAAATTGTCGAGGGCAGAAACGACGAACTTCCCCTAAGGCAGCATAATCACCGAGGAAACAATAACCTCGTTTCACCTCGTCGTGGTTCAATGTCACCTCGTCGAAATGTTAATCCTTCTCGACGTGACGAGGATGACTACAGAGAAAGGACACCTCGTCGAAACGTCGATCCTTCCCGACGTGACGGAGATGACTACAGAGAAGGGAGATTCACTGTCTACAGTCGAATCGCTACCCCCTTCACCAAAAAAATACTCTACACTTCGCTCCCGTCAACATATAGGGTGCCACCCATTAAACCCTATAATGGTTCTTATGACCCCAGCAACTTCCTGTCACAATACCAATATAACATGTTGAACTAAGGGCTCGCCGAAGACGTCTACATGTGCAAAGTCTTTCCCGAACTGCTGATAGACAACGCTCGAAAGTGGTTCGACAACCTCCCGCGCTGCAGCATTGGGTCGTATACCGATCTGCTAGATGCCTTCGAACGTCGTTTCTTCTAGAAAGCCGAGGCTAAGATCAGTTCGGCCCAACTCCTTACGCTAAGATAAGGACGGGGCGAAACAATTAGTGACTTCCTGGCTAGGTTCTATAACGAGAGCCTTAAAGTCGACCGTCTGTCAGAAGATGTCCTTATCTCGGCATTCCAAAATGTCATTCACTCCGGCACTCTCTTTAGGGAGCTCGTAAAAGAGCGCCCCCAAACCTCCAAACAACTGTGGAGGATTGCTGATACATTTGCCGAGGCGGATGAGGCTGATAGGAGAAAAAGGGCGGTAGACCGACCTGAAAGTCACGACAAGAGAAAAAGGGAGGAGCGTACTGATCAGGGGCAAAATCGACGAGGTGCTCTGGAGAGGATACAACGAGGTCCACTAGAATCCCGCCTTGGACCTCGACTAAATCAAGATCGAAACCAGCTCACTTCGTTAACGAAGCCCCGAGCTGAAATATACGAGCTCCATGCGAACTTATTCCAGAAGCCACCACCCTTGTCCCGAAGTGGATCGAAGCGACGATCCAGGGACAAGTATTGCAAATTTCATGATGACCACGGCCATGACACAGAGGACTGCCGAAATCTCGCCTCAGACATAGACTACCTGGTGAGAGATGGTACCCTCGGAAAATACCAAAGTCACAGACAACAAGACGCCCGACCTCAGGGGAAGGGCAAGAGAAGTAAGAATAGAGGGGGGGGAAAACTGCTATCCCCACCAAGACAAAAAGCCAAGGCACGATGACGAGGACGAAGACGAAGATCAACCTCAATATGACAGATTCATCGCTGCCATCATCGGGCTACCTCAAGGCGCGACGAAGTCCTCGTTAAAAGCTGAGGCCCGGAGTCAGCCGAAGGAGGAACCCTCGTAAAAAAGGTTCAAAAAGGACGAGGTCATCACCTTTTCTAGCGACGACCCAGTCCCCCATGCTTTACCTCATCAAGATGCTACCATCATCGAAGTTGTGGTGGCTAATAAATTGGTTCACCGAGTGTTCATCGACAGCGGAGCCTCGGTGAGCGTACTCTTCAAGAACTGCTTCGATAAACTCAATATCGAAGAAATACGCTTAAAACCAGCACCCGTCCCGTTGAAGAACTTCACACAAGAAGAAACCTCGACGGATGGCACTATTTCACTCCCTGTAACAGTTGGAAGGAGTCCGTTATCTTCCACGAAGATAATCCACTTCTTCGTCGTCAAAGCCAATTCCCCCTACAACATCATCTTGGGAAGAGATTGGCTAATAGCGACGAGGGCGATCTGCTCGGCCTACCACCTAACGATCAAGATTCCATCTAAGATCGGGGTGATTACGCTTAGAGGAAACCAAACACAGGCTAAGGAGTGCATGCAGGTCGCATTCCGAGGTTCTGGGGTGCAACATCCTCAAGCATAGCAACTACAGAACCCCGAGGTGACGGAGTCGGCGTCACCATCTATAGAGCCTGTTGAAGACGTCGTATTATACGAAGACGACATGTCCAAGGTCGTCAAGGTTGGGTTTGTCGGAGGAAGCGAACTCTGAAGTCGAGTTGTTCGGTTACTTCGGGAGTTCAGAGATATCTTCGCCTGGTCACCCTTAGACATGACTGGAGTATCACCAAGCGTCATCACTCATCACCTGAACATTGATCCCGAGGTGAAACCAGTTCGGCAGAAGCAACGTGCCTTTGCAGCCGAGAGAAATCAGGTGATCCATGACGAGGTACACCAGCTACAGAAAGTTGACATCCTGTTCGAGGTAAAATACCCGACGTGGCTGGCCAACCCCGTGATGGTCAAGAAACAAGGAGGAGGGTGGCGAATGTGTGTCGATTATACCGACCTCAATAAACACTGCCCCAATGACTGCTATCCTCTCCCCAACATCGACAAGAAGGTTGAAGCCCTTGTTGGTCACAAGGTGTTCAGTTTCCTAGACCTATACAAGGGGTATCATCAAGTCCTTATGAGCACCGAAGACGCTCCGAAGACAGCCTTCGTCACGGACATCGGCATTTTTGCGTATAAGAAAATGCCCTTTGGACTCAAAAACGCTGGAGCCACATACCAAAGGATGGTCGACAAGATATTTGAACTTCACATCGGTCAGATCGTCAAAGTATATGTCGACGACATAGTCGTCAAAAGTAAAGAAGTAGACACTTGTCTAAACGACCTCCAGGTCGTCTTCACCCTTCTCCGCGAAGTGAACCTGAAGTTAAACCCGGGAAAATGTACTTTCCTGGTCCAATCTGGAAAGTTTCTAGGGTGTTGGGTCTCTCGCGAAGAGCTAAAAGCCAACCCAGCAAAAGTCAAAGTTGTCCAGGAGATGCAAGTACCGAAGTCCATTCACGACGTGCACAGACTGACGAGCTGCCTGGCTGCGCTAAGTCGTTTCCTATCTAAAGCCGCCGAGAAGCAACTCCAGTTCTTTAAGATTCTAAAGAAGGCTCCGAACTTTGAGTGGAACGACGAGCACAAGTCGGCCTTCTAGAATTTAAAGAAGTACCTCGCAAATCTACCCACCTTATCCGTCCCAAAGGAAGGCTAAGTCCTCTCTTTATACCTCGCCGCCTCGGACGAATCAATAAGCGCAGTCCTAGTACGAGAAGGACCTCGGCAATTACCTGTCTACTTCATAAGCCGAGCACTAAAAGGACCAGAAACGAGGTACCAACCCTGGAGAAGGTCGCGCTCGCTCTAGTGAACGCCGCAAGAAGACTTCGACCATATTTCCACGCTCATCCAATACAAGTCTTGACCGACCTCCCACTCCGGCAAGTACTCACAAAGCCCGAAGCTTCAGGACGAATAGCCAAATGGGCGGTAGAGCTCGGCGAACACACGATCTCCTTCGCACCTCGGCAGGCCATCAAAGGACAAGCACTAGCGGACTTCCTAGTAGAAGCAGTATTCGCGGAACCTCTAAAGCCCACTGAACCTATCAAAAATAACACCCAAGAGGAAACACCGAAGTCACCTCCAATAGATTGTTGGAAAATCTATGTGGACGGAGCATCAGGCCATAAAGGAAGTGGAGCCAGAATTTTGCTTGTCAGTCCGAAAGGAAAAGAAACCACTTATGCTCTACGGTTCAAATTCCTGACAACAAACAACGAAGTGGAATACGAGGCCCTAATAGCCGAACTTCGCCTCGTGCAAACTCTTCAACTACGAGCTGTCCAAATCCACAGTGACTCCCAAATTATAGTGAGTCACGTGTTAGGCAGATACGAGACACGAGGTGAACGGATGAAGAAATATCTCCATAAGGTCAGAACCCTACAACAAAGATTTTCATACTTCGAGTTGATACGAATCCCGAGAGGTGATAATGACCGAGCTGACGCACTAAGCAAACTCGCATCATCATCCACAACCTCTCCTGTGGAAGAAGTACAAACTCGAAGCATAGACGAGGCCGAAGTAAATACGGTAACCGATGACGAACCAAATCAGTTAAGTATATTCTAGATCTGGGAGTACTGTACAGAAAGTCGTACCTTCAACCTCTTCTAAGGTGTGTGGGATCCAACCAAGCAAACTACGTACTACGCGAAGTACATGGAGGATCATGTGGCAGTCACATCGGAGCTCGTGCCTTAACTAGAAAGGTCATGAGATGGGGATATTATTGGCCGACCATGCTTCAAGACGCAATCGACATAATCAAGCAGTGTCCGAGGTGCCAGCTCCATGCTGTAGTAACAAGGATACCTCAAACCGAGCTGACCAGCATGCAAAGTCCTTGGCCATTCATGCAATGGAGGATAGACATCGTTGGCCCATTTGAGCGAGCTCCTGGCCAGTTGCGATTCCTTATAGTAGCCATCGACTACTTTACGAAGTGGGTAGAAGCAGAACCCTTGGCGAAAATTACAAGTAAAAAAGCCCTAAAATTCGTTTGGAAAAACATAGTCTGTCGCTTCGGCATACCCCATGTCCTTGTCTCAGATAATGGAACTCAATTCACGGACAAGACATTCCGAGAATGGTGTGACGAACTCCACATCCAGCAGAAATTTACTTCGGTGGCACACCCTCAGGCAAATGGCCAAACCGAAGTCACGAACCGAACAATAGTCAAAGGGTTAAAAACCCGCCTCGGCAAGGCCAAGGGAAATTGGGCGGAAAATTTACCCCAAGTTCTGTGGTCCTATCGAACTACTCCCCGGACATCACATGGAGAAACTCCGTACAGCCTTGTCTACGGAACCGAGGCAGTAATCCCAGTAGAGATCGGCCTGTCGAGCCCTCAAACGCTTAACATCGCCACCCAAGATAACGAAGAAAGACTTCGAACCAACTTGGACCTACTAGAAGAAAAACGAGAACAAGCCTATCTACAAGAAGCCCGGTATAAACAGCAAGTAGCTCGGTACTATAATCACCGAGTAAAGCATCGGCAACTTCAAATAGGCGACCTCGTGCTCAGGAATAACGAAGTTAGCAAGGCGGAGAAGCTCGGCAAACTAGAAGCCACTTGGGAGGGACCCTACCAAATTCAAGAAGTCCTCGGCAGAGGGTCGTACAAGCTCGCCCATTTATCTGGTGAATCAGTACCCCGAACTTGGCACATTTCCCATTTGAAGAAATATTATTTATAGTTTAAGATAGTTCGGATATTGTTACTTTCCATTCCATGTTATTTTATGAAGTATACATTCTTTACACATGTCATTTCGAGTCAAAACAAGCAAAACTCCAATTTTGGAGTAGCATCTAAACGCGCGTAAAGGAGACCACTCCTATCGATAAATTCGACAAATAAGGAATTTAAAGCCTTAACTTCGTCAAACGAAGTGGCTATTTGAAACCTCAACTTCGTCATCAAACGAAGTGGTTGTGTAAAGCCTTAACTTCGTCCTTAAACGAAGTGGCTATCTAAAAGCCTAAACTTCGTCCTTAAACGAAGTGGCTACTTGAAAGCCTAAACTTCGTCCTTAAACGAAGTGGCTACTTGAAAGCCTAAACTTCGTCCTTAAACGAAGTGGCTATTTAAAAGCCCAAACTTCGTCTTCAGACGAAGTGGCTATTTAAGGCTTTAACTTCATCTTTAGACGAAGTAGCCTCTTGAAAGCCTCAACTTCGTCTTAAGACGAAGTAGCTACTTAAAGATTTAACTTCGGCATTCGACGAAGTAACTACAAGTTCAAGTTCGCCATTACAAATAACCTTGAAGCAAACTTGATCATACAATCGAGAAAAGCTTTAGAAAAGTAATGATGCAATAAAAATAAAACTTTATTTCACTTGAACAAAATATTACATCAAGGTGGAGGGTCCGAGCCCGAAGGTTTACTAAAACTAAGGTACTTCTCTACAAAGCCCGGACCTGAGCTCGAACTAGCACCCTGACTGAGGACTGAGTCCAAAAAAGCCATCCCTTGACCTCGGCCGAAGCCCCGCCCTCGGCCCCGACCTGGAGGAGCAGCTCTACCTCGGCCTCCCGAAGCACGTCGGCCACCACCTCGAGACATTATGGCTTGAGTTTGATCCCGGGTTAAGGCCGCACTGGGGGGTGCACGCCCGCTAAATTCCCATCCAGAAAGTCTTGCGAGGACGAATCAAGCTGAGCATTCTTGGACTGCACCCACCTCTTTAGCTTCGGGTTCCGATTCAGAACGGTCTTATACATGGACCCCAGCTTGAGAAGCCCGTCTTCTTGTTCACGAACTTGCCAGGAGTCCTCGCCGTACTTCTCGAGGTACTTCCTCATCCGAGCACGAACTTCCTTGATCTGCATCTGGACCTCGTAAATGGTCAATCGCCCGCTCTTATGGATGAGGTCCTCGTACTCCGTATGCTCCTCCACCATGGCTTTGAAAGTTTGGATATCCTCCGTAGCCTGCTTGAACTTGTCATCAAGCTCCAGAAATCTAGCATGCTCTTCGTCGAGCTTTTCCTGCGCTACTCGAAGCTTCGCGTCAGCCTCAATCTCGACGTTATTAGCTCGGCTTTTCCAACACGAAGCTTCGACCTCGGCCGCCTCAACAGCCCGACGAAGTGCAGAAATTTCTTGGTCATAACGAGAAGTGTTGTAAAAATCAAGAGCAGGCTACAAAGCAAACAAACGCGATTCAGAAAAAATTCTTTTATTAACAAAAGAAACGCCGCCCTAACAGCGACGAAGTACAAGGCTACAAAAAAAAAAAAAACTATGAGCCTCCCGCACCAACCTCGGGCTCGTCAGCACCGCCCTCCCGGCCTCCTCCAGCAGCGTCTGATCCGCCGCCTTCGCCGCCTCGGCCCTCGCCACCTCGAGCTCGGCGGACAGACTCTGGAACTGTTCGACCCCGCCAGCGACGAAATTCGCCAGGGCCTTCAGCCCGCCCATCGCCATATCCGCCTCCTGCACTAGATATATCAACATACAAAGCAAGAAAGGAAAAGAAAAGAAAGGGAAGGAAACGTAAGTCTACACTCACCTCGGGAAATGACATCCTTTGAGGCGCGCCCAGATCGGAGGTCTGAACCCCCGGACTCCCTCCCACCTCCTTCCGAGGTGAAGACAGATTAATGATAGGCGGAGGCAGGTCGGCAGCAGCCCTCTCCGCCGACGTGCGGCGCGGCGTCTCCTCCGCAGCCGAAGAGGTCCTCGCCCTCTTCTTCTTCCTATTCAGAACTGCTTGAAGAGCCTCTGGATTCACTGCAACAAAAAAAAAAACATTAGAATCTACCTCAGCTAAATACCATCACACGACACATGCAACAAGACCTCACCCAGATCCGCATCCACGGTGGCGTCACATGGGCTTAGCCCGTGCCTCGACAGTTCAACCTCGGAGTAATCCCTCCTAATTGTGCCGAGGTTCGCCAAGCTCACTTCGAGCTCACCAACTGGCTCCTCGGTAACCTGAGGCCTGAACTTGGCCTTTGACCAAGCATGTACGGGCACCCCCTCAGCCCGGCAGAAGAAAAATTTTTTCTACCAGTTCGTCACCTTTGACGGGGTGGCCAACTTGAACTTATTGGCAGGAGAAAGGTATACCCACCCCGTCGGCCCACGCTTAACTCTAAAAAACCTAAGCAACGCCTCGAGGCAGACCGAATCACCACGGCTGCCGACCTCCATGGCAAAACCGATAACCTGCTTGATTGAAGGCGGTGCTAGCTGCCCTAAAGGCAAACAAAATCTTTCCAAAAAATCGACAAAAATTTGACTCAAGGGAAAACGAAGACCGAAGTGAAGATAATCTTCATAAACGGTAAAAAAACCTACAGGCGGCGAACTACCCCTATCCTCCACCCGAGGTAGAACCAACTCCATCGACTTCGGAAACAAGAATTTCCGAGCCAAATTCACCATATGCGACTCGCTCATGGTAGAAGCAAACTCAAGAGACGCATCTGACCCAACTAAGGGTATAAACTCAACCATCCGAAAAACAGGAGGAACAAAATCTCGGGAAAATACCCTTACACTAACCTTCGCCGGAAATGCCCTAGACGCCGAAGGTGAAACCTCTATATCCTCCACATCTATATCTATTGGGGAATGAGATGAAGAAGAAGCCATGGCAAAAAAAAAGATCACTTACTTGTCACAAAAAATTCGAGTAGGTTTGCTGGTACAGAGACCGACAGCAGCGAACACATAAAGGCAGAAAGCTTTTTGAAGAAATTTGGCAGAAAGTAAGAGCAAAGGTTTAAGAAAAAGGCATAAAGTGCTTATGAGCGTACAAAGCAAGCTTTTAAAGGCCACATTTCCGCCTTTTTCCCAACCGTCTTTTTCAAAATCCCGCCTCTTCGTATGCACCAATAGGAAGTCGACGCGTGTCCTAAGGACTACTATCAAAAGAGTTGTCTTCCACGATCCAACAAAATTACCACCTCGACCTCGCCGGCAACAATATTCCCACTTCGACCTCCTCGGCAACAAGATCTACACTTCGTCAACATCTTCACAACATCAACCTCGTCAAGATCTTCACTTCGTCGATGATCTTCTTTTTGGGGGGGGATGTGATAGGATGTAGCCCCACTAACAGGCCCAAACGAGACTAAGGCCCAACATAACTGGACCTCGGCCCAAGAGACCAGCAGCTCGGTCCAAGAGCCCAGAAGCTCGGCCCAAGAGCCCAGCAGCTCGGCCCAAGAGCCTAGAAGCTCGGCCCAAGAGCCTGGAAGCTCAGTCCATCCCACGATCTCGGATTTAGCGCCCCACGATCTCGGATCCGCCGTAACTGCCACTAGTTACCTATAAATATAGTCTCTAAATCTAGATTAGGGACGGATTCTGGATTGTAACTCTCAAAAACTCAATATCAACACAAAGGCTCTTTTTTCTCCGTGGACATAGATCTAATTAACGATCGAACCATGTAATCCCGTGTTCATCTTGTTCTTTATTTTATCATCGTAAAAACACTCTAAAAATTGACGATCGAACACTTTTATATATATTATTATTACAACTTTAATTTTATTTAGTCATTGAATAATAATCCTATGAAATTTCCAATGCCCTCCGCGGAAATAAAAACTAATCCATCGATCGGTTGGCTTTGTTCATAATTATGAAAATTATGAAAGTAAATTCAATTATTAATTTCCAAATTAAGGTTCTCATGAATATGGTAATTATTAATTTTATTTTTATTTCTATTTTCATATGAAATAATGACAAAGTACAACTTGAGTTAACGTGTAATGACTAATTTTAGAAGTATTATGACTTCTTTCTTTCTTCCTTTCTTGTATGGGAAAAGATTGACTTAGAAATCATGGACATGACTTGTTCTTTCCTTCTCAAATCTTATTTCTTATCCCTTTCTATTCAACTACCAATATTTTGTCTTAATTTGGTGAAACCCATTATTCCTATGTCTTGCATTTGTGAATCCAAATGTGTCCCCTCCAATTTCCAAACTGAGTATATGATTTTCTTGATTTTTTTTCCCTACAGATCAGCTGAATTAAAAACACGTTGATTAAAATAGAAATTGTACGGACCATGATGAAATGAAATATATTTTTTAAACAAATATTAATTATGATTTATTATATCATAAAATTTTGATAATAAATACTAGAATATTCACCTCATATTCAATAACTAACTAAACATGTTGAGGATCAAGGAACATTACCCATTTTTATTCGCCTAATATTAAAATATTTTTAGAGTTAAAATTTTGGAAATGTGGAAGAAAATGTGTATTAATATTGTCGTTTTTCGTGCGTGTGTGGCTTTGAATATTGCCGTCTAATAAATGTAATGTTTGAGTTTCGTACAGTTTTCTCTCTCTATATGTTTCGTCTTTATATATACTACTCCCTTCGTCCCGTTAAAACATGTTTCCTTTTCGGACCGTCCCACTAAAAGTGGCTACTTTTCTAAAAAGAAAAAGTTTTTATCTTTAAAATATATCACTCCTACTTATTCACACACAACAATTTAGTTTCTTAATCTCGGTAACGATTCCCTTGTGGCCGCTTTTAGCGGGACGGATGGAGTAATATATATACTGGTACGTGCTTACGTGCGATGCACGTGTGATTAATAGATAATTAATAAAGATTGTGTTGTAATTAAATTGATACTAATTTTTAAAACTATAAATTATTTCAAGTTTGTTGATAAAGAACACACCAAATAGAATATTTGTAGGATTTGTATAGATTAACATGTCCAAAAAAAATAAAATAACATACTCTTGATGTATGATTCAAAATAAAGAGCACATTATTAATAGATGAAAAAAAAATTATTTAGTTTGAATAATAATTAATTGGTTTTGTATAGATTAAATTTTAATATATACATATATATATATATATATATATTAAATAGGGCTGTCAAATCATGCATGTCGGGTTGTTATCGGGTCGACCTGATAACAGCCCCACCTGTTAAGGTCAAACCCGAACCCGACCTTTTATTATTCTCCTAAACCCAAACACGAATCCAACCTGTTAAGCTCAAACCCAAACATGACACAAACACGATAATTTTTTTCTTGTTGACACGACACGATAATGACTCGACCCATTATCGACACGATAAAATTCTAAATTTATATGAAAAAACGACATAAAAATTATAAATTTATAATAAAAAAAATAAAAATGTATAAATTTTGAATTTATAAAATATAGTTATTTTTATAATTAAATAAAATGAAAAATATTTTGAAAAAAATATTTAAAAATTACATTTATTTTAAAAGCTAAATTATTAATATAGCATAAATGTTGTTATCGGGTAGCATGAACCCGACTCGATAATTTCGTGTTCTTATCGTGTCAACCTAATAACGATCCGAACCCGATAAGGCTTGACACTAAATCATTAATTTTGTGCGTGTTCGTGTCGGGTTATCGTGTCGTGTCAGAAATTGACAGTCCTAATATTAAAACAATATAATAATCTATTTTCACTCCGATTCTTACATGTTTAAAATATTTTTTTTGGATAAAATGATCATATTGAACGTATTGAATTATCTAATTGCGCTTTAAGTTATTTTGGATCGAATTGAGTCAGCCTGAAAATCAATCGGGTTTTATCTTCACAATCCATAACTATCAATTTTCAGGTTGCCCGAGTCATTTTTGACAGCTTTATGCATCAATTTTAATGAATGAGTTGAGTTGTTGTTAGTAGAATACGAGTCATATACTATTTATTAATTAAATACGTGTATTGTAAGTAAAATAAAATTTATGATTGATTAATAAATAATTTTAAAAATTGTGAAAATTAATAGATGATTAATAAATGAATATAATATGGTGAGAGTTTAATAAGATCCACATTATCTATAATTAAATATGTCGTGAACGATATAATAATTATTGGTATGCCAAATAATAATAATTTAAGTAAATAAAAGAAATATATATTGATGAGAGCATTCAAAAGCATATATTTTAATATTTACTAAAATAAAAGTGTGTATACTTTTTGTACAATAATTAAAATGAATAAAGTGTACCAATAGGAAATTGTTATCTTCATGTGTATTAAAAACATAATTTGAGTTAAAGTGCATCATGTATTAGCAAATTTTAACTACATCTTGATTTATTGATGATAATTGAGTTGTTTGTAATTGCAAGCACTCATACGATCCATTTAGATAAAAAAAATTATCACATATAAAATTCAATATATGTATAATAAATGTATACATTCAATTTTTTATATAATCATAACTTTTTCCATATTAAATTTGTTTATTTCATATCATACATAAAGTTCTTGCCAAAACTTTTAATTTAACATGCATCTTGCATATGGTTACACGAACGAAATTGACAAATTTTATTTATATAAAATGATGAAGGTAAGAGAAAAATGTGTTAAAATTAAATATGATGAATGAATATGTTTACATGTTTTTTAAAAATAATTGCTCCATATATATTGTTTGGCGCTAAAAAAGTGGTTCCTATAACTTCATTTTAGTAGATTATTAATAGTTTAATATATTATAGAGTCGCTCAAATCGGGAGAAATTTTGGACAATTAAAATTATGCTAATAATATAGATTGTATGCATGATTATCTATTTAACTTTATATAGCTAATCTAATTAAGACACGTAACGACAAATCATAAAGTTATGACATAATTTTAATAAATATTATTTAATACATACTTTTATTGTTACAAAAATAATAATTATAGTGTAGCTAATTTAATTAAGACATGTAACGGCAATCATAATTATATAACATAATTTTAATAAATATTATATAATGCATACCTTTTTTATCACAAAAATAATAATTACAGTTTAGGCAGGAAAGTTTTTTGTCATTAGATTTACTTTAATATACATATAGGTATAGATTTATTTATACCAATTTCTAATTATATCATATTATAGAATTGTATATATTTATTTATACCAATTTCTAAGTATATCATATTATTTCTTAGAATTAGGTGTTGGCTTACATCAAGAATATAGAGAGGGCTTTAGCCTCGACAAAAAAAATGTTTTAATATATTTTTTATAATTATAAAATCTTAAATTTATTAATATTTTTATGAATAATTATGTAAAAATATTTAGTATTAATATGAGTTATAATAAAATTTAATTTTAAACTTATACATTGAAACTTAATCTCTATAAACGATTTTCAACATAGTTGTTGGCATGTGTTATTCTATATGAAGTGTGGATTTTCAACATGCATGAGATATTTAGTAGATTTTCTTTTTCTTTTCCACTTTTCATTTTTCTCATAAAATTCCACCACCACATGAAGAAAGTAAATACTCCCTCTCCTCCCTCTCATTAAGCTTAACACAATTCTTTTATTGGGACGTCTTACTAAGCTTGACACATTCTTAAAATAGTAAAAATTATCTTTTTAAAAATATGTGAATCCTATCACTTTTATCACTCTTAAACTACTTTATACACTCTCCTTAATAATCATGACCAAAAGTTTTATGTCCTACTTATGGGGATAGAGGAATTATCTTTTTTCTTTGAAATATAATCTTCTTTGTTAATTTCTTTCCTTCATTTTTATGTCGAACATATAAAAAAATTCATAAATATTTAACGAATAAGCCAATAAATTCCAAAGGTAATAACAAGTTTATAAACTGATAACAAATGTGTACAACAAATGAAGTGCCAATCTTATTCAGTAGTCACCAACAAATAATTAGCTACATTAATTAACTTCAATTATCATCACACAAAACACTTCAAACATTAGAAAGTAATAATGGTTGGCATATATAAAATGAATCACTATATAAGAGAGTATGATGCATGAGGAGTTTATTTTCCCTTGACAACATTTGCAGTAGATTTGACAGCTTTCGCGGCCGCACTTCCGATTTTCTTCACCACCGACGTCGAAACCTTTGGCATTTTTTTAGGGAAAACACTTCCCTTATTTCCTCCATTGCTCGAACTCATCTTCTCTTTTTTCTTTATTAATTAATTCTCCTTAAAACAAGTAAATAATGATTTGTGTGTGTGTGTGAGGGTATTTTAATTTGTGTTGATTTTAGGTTTGTGCATTGCTCTATATATTTATAGAGTTGAGTTATAGGGGTGATTTTGGCGCCATTTCATTAATTTATGTGTGGTTAATTTCAAGGAAGAAATGAGGGTATTGCTCTTGATTTTCCTATATATGGAATTATATATGTTGTTGTGTTAATTAATATTTGAAGTGAAATCAACGATATGATCCATTTTGGTGTGGTGTGGTGTGGCTGAGTGCAAGTGTGCATGCAATGCGTGTCTATTTGTTTCTACGTAAAATCTTAATTAGAACACGTCCAATATTTTATACTCCCTCCTTCCACCATATTGGTTTACGATTTGACTTGACACGGGTTTTAATAATGTATTTTAACTTTAACGGGAATATATAGTTAGTGGAGTTTGAATCCACTTAAAGTATTGTTTTAAATTGAATTGTGTGTAGTAAGTGAAATTTGGGTCAACTTGAGTTATTATTTTTTATTGAAGTGAGAGTATTGATTGTGGTGGGTCCACTTGCTATAAATGAAAATTTTGAAATGTAACTCATTTTGGTGGACGTTCAAAAATAGCAAAATGTAAACCATTTTGGTAGAAAGAAGGAATACTATTTTACATTTGATAAATATATATGGGTGTTCAGATAAAAAGTGATTTTTGGGTATAAAATAGGAAATAATAATGGTGTAGATTTAATCTCGAAATTTTGGTCTGCGCATCGTAGATTTGCAATGCAAAATGGTATTATGGACGAACTTTTTTGGCGGTTTCTATATTGAATTCAAAAAATATAGCAATACCATTTATTACGGAGCATATTTTGGTAACTACCATCAACTCACTATCGAACAATTTGGTAATTATTCGTTTGTTTATTGTATGAAATTTGTATTAAATATATACATGGTATTACATTGTATAGTTACGTAATTTACATTAAACATATATATATTGTACTACAAATTAATTTTTGGTAGTTGGAGAAATTTATGGGATAGCATAATCTTCTAAAAATATTTGAAAAATCATCCTAATTTCGAGATATCTTTTGGCCCTGGTCAGGATGGACCAACATGGTTATCCTAATTTCATATTTTGTTATAAATAGGGCCTTATTTTGTGTTATCTTTTTTTGTTTTCTCCGTTTGGTGATTTGTCCATTAGTGGGCATGAGTTTGAGTTCTTCCTTTTGTTGATTTGCAGCTTCTTATTTAGATGGCGGGTCACTTTTGGGCCCAACATCTTATATTAACATTGTTCGATTTGATTGGTTATATACAAGTTGGGAAGCTGCCTAATTCCCCACCCTCAAAGGTGTTTTGATTAAAAAAAAAAACAACTATAGAATCCCTTTCAAAATAAATTAACAAATAACTATAAGATTCCAAACTAAACAGATTTACTAAGTTTACATAAACTTATTACAACAAATAATGGTATCTCTAATGTCTAATCAGCACCCACAAATGAACTGCATACTAAGTAATCATCACACGTACATTTAAAGAAAAAGCAAAAAAAAAATGGCATAAATGAACACACTACATGATGATGAAGTAGGTAATTAATTAATTTACTTTCCCTTATTGGTTTTGACAGCATTTGCAGTAGATTTCACAACTTTGACAGCAGCAGTTGCTATTTTCTTCCCCATCAAAGTCGAAACTTTTGGCATTTTTTTGGGGAAAATACTTCCATTGCTTGAACTCATCTTATATTTATCTTCTCTTACTCTCTCCTTAAATGAAGATAGATATTTGTGTGAAAAAGTACTTTGTATTGGTTTTAGGTATGTGGTTTATGGTTGAAGATAGATAGGTTTGTGTTATATATTTATAGAATTGAGTTTTGGGTTAGTTTTAGGGCTATATTATTATTTTTAATATACTTAATTTAGGGGTGTGGTTATTTCAAGGAAATAATGAGGGATGTTGCTCATGATTTTCCAAATGGGATCATATATGTTGCTGTGTGGTTAACTTGTAGATTGAAACCATTTCATTTGAGTGTTTGTGTGCATGTATTGGTTAATTTCTACCTTCTTTCTTATACTTAGAACACGTCCAAGACATATATATTGCTATTTTTTTTTAATTATTGATTATTCCAATGAAATTTTCACTGTTTGTTTCCTTCGGAAAAGACTAATTCGCCCTCTAATTTGCTTGTGTTTGTGAGTGTATGTGTGTGCTTTTTGTGTTAATTTGTGTTAATACATTCTTAAGAGAAATTAAATTAGCAGTCATCGGTTCTATTCATATCGCTACCGGTGTTCGGCTGAGGTTATAAACAACATGAAAGTATTTGATAAATTAAGCTCTTTTAAAGTTTATAAGTTATAAAAATTACAAGATGTTGCATTTTATAAATTGTTAAAAAAATTTGTAGCTCCACCCTAACTTATTTTCTCCATAAACTTATAAGCTACAACAAAATTATATAAATAATTTTATAATATTTTGTTATTATCATATTTACCCAAACAAAATCACATACGAAGAGTTTAAAATGTCAAACACTTTATCATCTTAAAGAGCTTGTAAGCTTATTTATCCAAACACATGTTTGACAACTTATAAACTCTTAAAATACGACATGTTATAAGCTATTTAAAATAAACTTAGTCAAACACTCTCTTCATTACTACAACAAAACTTATTAATTAAAAATAATTAATTAAACTCAGTCTCATGCTCTTTAATTTAATTTGAAAGTTGTTTTCCACAAAAAATTAAAAAGGTGCACTTCCTTTGTGTCCGCGTGTTTTTGGCGCGTTGCTTTGTTTTTATATTGTTTTGATGTTTTTTGGGTAAATTAACTTTTTCTGTTTATTTAATTTTATTATATAAATGCAACTCTTTTAACGTGTTATATGATAATTTTAGAAGTGGAGTATTATATATGACTTGTTTCTTTTTTTTCTTTCTCGAGTGGGAAAAGATTGACTTAGACTAGCTAGAATATATTCATCTCAAATTCAATAACTGAATAACCATATGTGCAGGATCGAGGAACATTACCCTTCTTTATTCACCTAAGATTATAATATTTTACAGTTATAATTTTGTAATAGTGAATGGAAGAAAATGTGGATCACAAGCTAGTCCTCATTTTATGTGTACGAATGTTCTTTAATTGTCTGAGTGTGTGGCTTTGAATATTGCCGTCAAATAAAGGTAATGTTGGGTTTTCGTACAGTTTTCTCTCTCTATGTTTCTATTTACTTGTATCAATTTATAATTATATTAGTAAATTATAATATTGTATATATGTCCTTTCTTAGAATTAGGGGTTGGCTTACATCCACACAAAAGGCATACTCCCTCCATCCAACATATTTTTCCGCACTTACATGTCATTCTCCATTAACTACACACTAGTATTCAATTATTCGAACGGGTATGGGTAAAAAAAAATAACCGAATCGAACCGAAATTATTTTGGTTATTAGCCCAAAATAACCGAAATAACCAAACGGGTATACCGGTTAATTCGGTCAAACCGAATTACTTTGAAAATTTTAAAAATATCAATATGTATAACCTATTTTCATCTCATATACTCAGCAAACATTTGTCAATCGACCATTAATATTAAACTAGTTCAATTACTCAATAAATTACTAATTCAAGTCAAAATATTTTATTAAAACTCGTGCGGATTTAAAATGAAAAAAAAAAAGATCATGGACGGAGGGAATAGTTGTTGCTTGTTGGCTAGGCTAGTCATGTTCATTCTATATGAAGTGTGGTTTTTCAACATGCATGAGATATTTACTATATTTTCTTTTGCTTTTCTTCTTCTCATTTTTCCCCATAAAATTCTACCACCACATGATGAAACTAAATATCATTTTTCTTTCAAAGTGTAATCTTCTTTGTTAATTTATTTCCTTCATTTTATGTTGAACATA
>JAPKLX010000047.1:2300845-2364443 GCA_026898415.1 Leonotis leonurus | reverse complement strand
ATTCTCCTTAAAACAAGTAAATAATAATTTTGTGTGTGTGAGAGAGGTATTGTAATTTGTGTTGGTTTTAGGTTTGTGCATTGCTCTATATGTTTATATAGACTTGAGTTCTAGGGTGATTTTGGCGCCATTTTATTAATTTATGTGTGGTTAATTTCAAGGAAGAAATGAGATTATTACTCATAATTTTCCTTTAAGTGAAATGACTCAGATCCATTTTGGTGTAGTGTGGTTGAGTGTGTGCATGCGTGTCTTTTTGTTTCTACCTTAAATCTTAATTAGAACACGTCCAAGATTTTACTATTTTACATTTCATAAATATATTCTTACTATTTTTTTAATTAATTATTGGCTCTAATCCTATGAAATTTCCATGCCCAAAATAGACTCATTCACCTGTTTGTGATTATGATGATCAACACATTGTGTGTGTGTGTGCGAGGATGACCAAAACTAGAGAGTAGAGATAGGAAGAGGGGTAGTATGGTACATTACCAGATTTCAATTTTAATTTCAAATAGTCAACCTCCTATTTATATATACTAGGTAATGTATTTATAGACAAACTTCATATTTTATGATTAATATATATTTCGTTTTTTCTATTCTCATGCTAAGAATTTTTCTTCTATGTTTTAGTTACCTCTCAATTAATAAACTCGAAAATAATCTTAATTGAGTACCAGTAGAGATTCATTAGTGTCCTACAATACTATCTTCGAATTGGTGAAAAATAGATTAAAATATTGCTAAGAGGGTATTTGACAAATTAAGTTATTTAGGAACTGAACTTATAAATTGTAAAAATAAGCTTTTGGAACTTAAAAGCTCTTCAAAAAATAAGTAGTTTCACCCCAACTTATTTTCACAACTTATAAGCTCTTTAAAATAAATTTAATCAAACACCCTCTAAATATTAGCTATACATGAGATCATTATTCTATTCCATTTGTTTGGTTTTATCTTTAAACTTACACTGTTACACCACATGATATATCAATATTAAGAACAATACTTAATTATAAAACTGTCATAATTTATTAAAATACAATGCAACGGGAGAAATAATGTTATTTCTAACTTTGGGCACCATTAATATAATTAATTTTTAGTGCATTTTTTCACTTAATTAACTCGATCTTACACTAAAGTTGAAACAAAATTGAAAACTAATTAAGCTGGAAAGTCAGTTCTTTTACTTAACTAATTAACTAAATCAAACAAGTAAATTAAAAAAATTAAGTCAGTCTTTTGGTCAAGAATTTCAAAATAGTTTTCTAAGAATTGAAAGGTACTGCATAATTAATGCGTTTATTATGTGTCCCTGCGTGTTTTAGACGTGTCATTCTTTTTCTTTAATTCTTTTTTTTAGACGTGTTTGTATTTTTGTGTTTATATGAAACAACAAAATTATTTTATTTGGGATATATAAGATTTGACTTAATTATAAAAAAATCACTTCACGTTCAATAATAGAAATTAAGTAGTACTTAAATGACCAATCATGTTCAGGAATATTCAGAATCAAAGACATTGATTTCGTTAAATCATTTTGTCGTGTTCTCTCCTTATCACATCCACTATTTTATAGTATAGTTTATTTTCTTTTTTTCTTCTAATAACAAACTTTTGTCTCTAAATTGGAGATAATTATGATTAATTAATATGTTTTTGTCTTCATGTATACATAAGTTAATTTTCATCTTGATTGGAAGACAAGTGTCATATTTCGGTGTTATTATTTTATTTATGGGAGTTGTACGTTCTTGTTAAATTCATCACATGAAATATATATCAAAAACTATCTCAGTCATTATATATCATATTACAATCAATTATTATATCAAAATTTTAATTTAGTTTGCTGCCAATTTCTGTGTTATTTCAAGGAAGAAATGAGTGTTATTGCTTGGTTATATGCTCTTCTCTCAACACACATTACTTAATTATTATTTGTGTTAATTTGTTTTCAATTTCATCAGTGTTTGTTTTTAAGGTCCTTTAAATTCACATGTTACACGTCGATTAATTCCATGATTTCATACATTTTTATTTTTTCTTATTCTATGAAATTTCCTAGAACAAATTAAAGTCTTGTTATAGAAAAACTATATATATAATTTGCAGATTCTTGTTTGAATTAGAGTTTTAGATACATTAATATACTTCGTGGCTGTTAGTTTCTTTGTGATTTCGAAGAAGAGAAGGTTTGCTGAAAATTTCCGAACGCATTACATTTTAAAAAACAAAAGACTGGAAATATTATTTGCTCGTGTTTAAATCTTATCATAATTTCGAAGAAATAAATTTTTTATCACACAAATGCGAGTAATTAATAATAAATGTATTATAGGCATGTCAAGGTTTATTATAAAAACTAGGTATCGCACCCGTGCTATGCACGGATTTATAAATCTATTTATTAATAATTTATAATATAGATATTTAAAAAAATCAAAAATATTGTAATCTAATTTTGTTTGGTGGTTTTAAAATTGTAATCGATAGAACTCTTCTTAATTGTAACTATGTCAGTTTCAAAATTTGAGAACAAAATCAACGATTTGATACAATAACTTCGATTTATTTTACCTCATTCAATTTCTTATTTTATAAAGAGTCGTTTTTTATTAATTTATAACAACACATTAAAATTAAAAAATTAACTATTTAAACATTTGTGTATATTGATAAAAATTCATAATAAATATATTTGAACTCATTATTATTTGTCGTTATATTTTGTTGTGAAATTCTAATTTCTTTATATAATAATAAATATTTGATATAATTTTATGTAACAGCGAATTAATAGAGCTGGTAAATTAATAGAACTCATAAATGGAATGACCATTTGTATTTCATTCTTGTTTCACAATGAAATTTAGTATTTAAATAATATTTATAATAATACATTAAAATTAATATTTTTTAAAAAACTATACTCCTTCGTCTCACTTATTTAAATTCATTTACTTTTCACATTGATATTAATATTTAGTTGTAATATTTTTTGAAGAACATGATTTGTGATTTATAATTTGCTAAATAAAGAAATTAATGTGTTTAAATAAGTGAGACAGCTCAAAAAGGAAAATTTGTTTAAATAAGTGGGACAAAGTCAATATATGTTAGTGTTGAATTTATCAACAATACAAATTGATTATAATTATTAGTATTAAATATTAAAAACAATTATATACACTGATCAAATATGACAATTTTTTTGTACTAAATAAAAGATTAAACTTAGATGTAAGAAAATAAAATTAGGAAAACATATTAGATAACATTGAAATTATAGTAAAAATAGATTGAGACACTATGTCTAATTTATCTACATGCATAATATTAAAACATATCATAAAGAGTATTCAACTTTATAATTAGGAACATTATAATTTAGTAAAATATATTATTTGTATAAGAATATGTATGCATATAATTATTTTCAATTTTTTATAATTTTTTATATTAAATTTATATTTTATATAACATATATCAAATTAAATGTATTGTCAAGATCTTTAATTTAATATGCATAATATTGCAAATATTTTTACGAAGAAAATAAATAATTTTAGGAGAAATGTGTTATAGGATAGAGAAAATAATCTATAAAGTTTTAAAAATTAATAAGTTAAACGCTAAACATAAATCAGATTTAGTTGTACATGTATATTATGATTTGTTCAATGCTCAAGTTATCTTGTTGCTTTATTGGTTCATAATATAGCCTTTCTTATGAAAGGTCTAGAGATCGAATCCTATTAAGGTTTATTTTTAAATTTAATTGTTGTAATATTATATTTGCCATTGAAATTGAAATTATTTACAAAATTGCCACTCAAATTGATTTGAAATTGATTTCAATTGGAATGCTTCCTGTTTTATATATATATAGATGTCAATTATATGACTATGCATATGTAAATAATTAATAAATAGATATTAATATATTGCTTCAATTATATCTGCAAAGAATAACAAATTCACATTTTATGTGAGAACTTAATTTACATATTTATATAACTCCCAACAAATATTATTTTTTGGAGGGGTATAACAACTTGAAACAAATAATTCGGAAATTAATAAAACAAATTACTAAATTTAATGCAGCTTTATAATTAATATAAATAATTAATGCTGGAATAAATGAAGTAAAATTCGTAGTTTCCTGTGAAAAAAAAATCGAAAGGAAGAACAAGTCGCAGCATTTTCCTTCAACAACACATATACTCATATTCAAATATTCAATTCCTTCAACTCTCTAATTTTCGCCTTAGGAAGAAACACGACCATTTCAATGTCAAAATTATTCAAAATCTTAATTGAATCTCTTTTCAAAGTTTCAAAATAGTTGAAATTTTCAAACATTAATTGCCTCTTTATTCTGGTGCTGGGCTGCTAATTTGAAGCCCAATACTGCAATAACACAAATGGGCTTAAGCCCACTACTACTATTAATTTGGTCATAACTAGCCCACGTACAATGGTACAATCTTACAAGCATAAGGTGCCATCAAGATATGCGTATTACAAGAGTTACGAGCATAACCACGCTAAAATTAAGGATGTTGCTAAATTACATTAAAAAATTAACATGTATTGTTTTTTAAGAATTATTTAGTTTTCATGATATATATTCACTATATAATTAAGATTCATTAATTTTCTTTTATTACATGTGGTTCGGGCATGGCTTTTGTTGCTCAACTGTGTTATGAATTGGTGATGTTGGCAAATATATAAGAAAAATATAAATTTATTTTGATTTTTGCCCCATTTTTATTTAAACGACTCGGACTGTGCAGAGTCCTCTCTCAGACTAACTTTGAAAAAAAATCAATGGTTGATTCATCCTTACAAGACATGTATATCTGTTTATGTATTTCTTAATTGCCTCTATTAAATGATATTTTCACTGAAATTGATATCAAAAATCAGGAAAAATATGTAAAGACACAATTCAAACAAAAAAAATGGATATATTTTTATTGAAACAAGAAAACCCAGAATATTAGTATCATATAGGTGAAGAGATACATTAATGGACTAGCACTAAATATAAATATAAAACATACATGCATGCATGAACTTGTATATGGTATAATCTGTGGATGAATCATGATGCATGGATGAAGATTGAATTAAGCATGGGTGACTTTTGCTTTATCTTTGATCTTCTTGACTGCACTAACAGCAGCGTTCACTGCTTTCCCTCCAGCCTTTGCAATCTTCTTCCCCGCCATTGTCACAACTCGGGGCTGCTCTTTAGGGAACACGCTGCCTTGCTTAGAGTAACTCATCTGTAATTACTGATATATATCAATTCAGACAGAGAGATCGAGTTTGAATATATATGTCTTTGTGTGTGTGTGTGTGTTTATGCTTCTTTCTTTCTTTCTTTCTTTGTTTCTTAATTTTGGTGGTGTTTGATATGAGGGTTAAGGAAGAAGAGATGCTGGCTATTTATAGACCTAAAATGAATAATATATATCTCCCTCTTTGGGTCAGTCTCTTTGTAGGGTGTTTTACGTGCAATTTCAAAGAAACATGAGTACGTACTTTCTCTTTGTCATGATTTCATCAGCAAATTTTGATATTAATTTGCATTTAATTTGTGGGAAAATAGGGTGTGATGGTTTCTTTCTTTAATTTCTATTATAAGTTTACTACAACACACGTCCATCCCTTTCTTTGATATTCCCACTAATTAACGAAATTTGATAGATATATAGCCTCAAACTCAAAGAGACGACTAATTCGCAGTTAATTATGATTAAGTAGCACTCAGTGTGTGGGCGACCAATTCATACGCGTCGGGGTGTATATATAGGGGTACATAAATACATACTGCATATATATATATATATATATATATAATTTAATTTCAACTAATTAATTAATGAAACGTGTAGTTTGCATCGAGATAACTGAAATGTCTTCCTTGGGTTCAACCTTTTTATTTTAGTTCCACCTACACTTGACTTCGAAATTTCATTATTTTCTGGGGAATTGAAGGATTAAATTATGAAGTATAATTACATGTCGATCTTAAAATATTACTCCATCAAATTTCAATACTCCCTCCGCCCATGAAAGAAGTTCCTAGTTTGACCTGGTGCTGGTTTTAATTTAGTACTTTTGACTTTAATAATAATATGTAGTGAGTAGAATAGGAATCTCACTTAAGTATTATATTAAATTGAATTGTGTAGAGAGCGTGGTGGGTCCATTATCATAAATGGAAAATTTAAAGTAGGAATATGTTTTGTGGACGGACGAAAATGGCAAATTAGAAACTTGTTTCATGGACGGAGGGAGTAAAAGATTTGATTATTTTTTGGATGTTCTAAATCTCCTGGGTTTAGCTCTTTATGTCAACGGAAATATATGTAACTTTTCTTGATAAAATATAAAATGGAAAAAACCATGCACACTAGTGTTTCTTGATATTATTAATTTTAAAATTAGATAAGACAGATCTAAAATATATTATATCTTAGTTATTTTTGGGATATTGGGTTACATCTTTAATTTTTTCCAATTATTCAATTAATTATAATACTTTTTTAATAATTTGTGTCGAAAATGATCGTACGGCCGTCTATCTCATAGGTTAAAAAATAGTAATCCCTTCGTCTTACTAAACTTGACACAATTCCCTTATTTGGACGTCTCACTAAGCTTGATACATTGCTAAAATAGTAAAAATTATCTCTTTAAAAAGATGTGGACCCTACCACCTTTATCACTCTTACACTACTTTATACACTCTCCTTAATAACTGTGTTCAAAAGTTTTGTGTCATGCTCATTGGGACGAGATGAGTAATAAGAATCTTAGCGTGTAAATATAATAATCTTAAACTTAAAGTAAAACCCAGCAACATGACAACTTAATTATATCACTTATGGCCCCACCTGAGATAATTGTATTTATTGATGGTTAAATAATTTGTATTTATGAAAATACTTCAATACTGGTTCTGGTTCCGTTAAAAATGTTTTTTTTTAATTGTCTCATTAATAAAAATTGATAAAATAACCTTTTAAAATGTGTATTTTTTAAAAAAAATATTTTTAACGGGATGGGCTAGTATTAATTAGTACTTAAATATATTTATTAATTAAAAGTGTCCCATGCAAGTAAGTTTATTTTAAAAGATAAAGAAAAAGTAGTATAGTATGTTCACTTGATTTATCATGTGCGAGTGAGTTCATGTAGGAATAATAAAACTACCCGCGAATCCGGCTATCCGCGGGTACCCGACTCTAATGGGACGGGTATACAATTTTAGCGTTGGAGGTGGATATGAATTTTAAAGTTTATACTCGTCTCGGGTTCGGGTACGGGTGTATAAGTACCCACCCCAAAAATATTACTCAATTATATATTTTTATAATTACACTTAAAGGTTTAACTAAGGTAATAGAAATTTTGTATTAATTACATTTAAAAATTATGATCTATTATGTGGTGAACTTGTAGTTTACTATTATATATTTTAAGATTTCTACAAGTTTTATGTTTGATATAATAATTTTAATATACTTCAGGAAAAAAAGTCATAGTTCCTTTAGCAGAAGGTCCTCATGGAGATGAAATTTTAATATACTTCAGAAAAGAAAATTTTATTGCTTAATTGGTACTTGATGGGACCCCTCTCCCACCCTGACCCTGTCCTAATTTAAATGGATAACAGAACGGGTATGAGGATGAAATTATTAAACAAGTATGAGGACGGGAAAGTAAAACTGGGCCGTTACCATCCCTAAGTGCATGCATACTTTCTGGGTTTATTTTTTCTTTAATTTTATTTATTGTAGGTTAAATAATTATGTTTAGTTAAACGAAAGTAAGATGCATAGTTCAATTCTTCATTCAAAACAAACATAATTAAGTTCATGAATGTAGTTTACGCGGGAGTTTAGACTACCGCTACCCCTACCGCTGTTGCATTATTTTCTTTATTTGACCAATTCCTTTTTTGCATTTTGGTTTATCTTTCACTAATTTTCTTCTACTATGACTTGATGACACACAACACACTAAATCAACATATTAAACCTAATATTTTTTATCTTAAATAACCTCTAAATTTATTAGAAAGCAATAATTATTTATATGCTAATTAAGAAATAAATAGAAATTAAAATAAAATATCATAAATTATAATCTCTCTGTCTCATTTGATTAGACACACTTTAACCAAAAAGCTCTCACAGGTTTGGTTAAAATATGTCTAATCTAGCGGACGGAGGGAGTACTAAAATAATAAAATAACCAAACATGCTATATAATGATTGAATTTGAGCCCGAAAATCCATAGATCGTAGCAAAGTGTTGAGCTTTGTCCGTCTCATCATTTTGCTTTGGAAAATGTAATTGAAAATTTGAGCTCTAAGTCAAAAATTATATGCATTTCAATTTCAACTCATAACAATTCTTTTTTCGATCTTTAGTCATTATATAGTCATCCGCCATTTATTATAAGTCACTTGGGAAATTGGAGTTCAATAGCCGAAAATATATAGAGAGAGAGAGAGTGAGAGTTCTTTTTATGGAAGGGATTATTCATTTATGGATATGATTTATAGTACTAACTAGATCATGTACTAGTTAGTTAGACTGCATTCTAAGGGTAAGAATTTGAGATTGGTACTTGAAAAAAAATTCGATCCCAACCCGAGTCCCATTCAAGTCTCGAATTTTTCAGGATCGAAATTGAAATTTTCGAAATTTGTTGGACTCGGGATTTCCGAATTCCGATCGGAACTCCTGATTTCTCGAAAGTAGTTTTAATTTTAATTTTATAAATTTGAGAAATTTTGGTCCCATTCAAAAATTTGAGATTATTTGGAACATTTTTAATTGGAATTGGGTCCGGAACTTCAATTTTCCAATTTCAGAACTGGGGAGTCCCAAATGGAGTTGGGACCAAGATCAGGACCAAAAAAATTGATATTTTAAAAATCGAAACTTCGGGACGAAAACCCGATCTCGTCTTAATTCTTATCCCTAGTTTTTCTATACTATTTGGTGCGTAAGTTACTGGTTACAAACTATAGTTAGTTTAAGAAAATTTGGTCAAAATTTAAGTTAATTTTTCTTTCTCTGTATCAGAAATAATATGCAATGATTGCCGGTTAATAGTGCAGGTCATGAGCCTAGTATTGGAGCCAACTGCTTAAAGCCCACCAAATAAGGACCCATAATTTTAAAACTAAATACAAATGTAATGTATAAAAAACAATCGAGGCCCTTCCGTTGAAATTTTTTATTACGTATAAGAAGTCATTTTTCTTAATTTTTGCCTAAAGATCATGAAATGTGTGGAACAAATGTGTCATTGAATAAACTAATACTAAAAGTAAAGTGTAAAAACTAAGAACGGAAGATATATATAATTTACCTTAATTGGAAGATAAAATCTCCTAAGTCCAAAATCTTTATTTTATATATGAATCAAAAGTTTTCAAGTAAATTGATATTGATGTCCACTTCGTAATGAGTAAATAAGAAAATTGTATAGGTTTGACTTGCTCGTATCTGAACTTTTGGATTTGAAGTTTATTTAAGGGCTTAGATTTGCACTAATAATTATAATTATAACTTCTAAGAAACACTCGAGAATATGAAATTGATTTCGAAAGTTTCTAATAAACAGTAAGCTTGAGTGTTTGAAAATTCATATTTTAGTTTGATGCTTGAATTCTCCTTGATTATTTATATTTGTGTGGATTCGAAACAACTCCATTTGAGTAAAGTGTAGAAAGTAAACATATGTACATGATCAGTGGGAACTGAGTTTTGATGTATCAATCTAAAAAATAAATTTCATTAAAACTCAAATAAATGATAATAACTTTAGTACAAATATTTGTAAAATAGCGACAATTTTACGATTTCATAAATATATGACACGTGCATGCATGCATGCAAAGGTACAAATATAGTACTAATAAGAACAAAGTAGAAGTAATAATTTTAGATTTCATTGATATTGAAGAACAAGCATTCTATCATATTCATCCATAGCACAATTTGCTACAATTATGTCATTTATGCACAATGCACAAAACTAAATACTTACTATATAAAAGAAAATTGAAAATATATTACAACATAGATCAAACCTAACCTAGCAATTTTTTTTTTTTGAAATGAAATATTATATATAGGAAGGTGTAATTGCTCTACTATTGTGATTCTTGAAAGCAGAAGCCATAGACTTGGTGGCTTTCCCTAAAGCCTTAGCCATTTTCTTCCCCATCATTGTTGAAACATGCTCTCTTCTTTTAGGAAATACACTCCCCTTCTTGCACACATCTCCCTTCTTGCTATTAATCATTTTATCCATCAAATTACTTTTATCCGTCGGATTATTGTACCACACGATAATATATACTTTATAGAAAAAATAGAATTGAGAATATTGAGTGGATTTTGAAGATTGAATGGTATGTTGGGGATATGTTGTGAGATATATATAAGCACTAGAACTTGTGAATTATTACATGATATTGGTAGGTCATGTAATAATTTTTCAACTATTGAAATGTTAATAGTACGCGCTGGCGCGTCTACGTGTGATTTAGACATAATCAATTCTTAAATATGTACTTTTGTTTTATTCTTTGAAAATTCATCATTTTTGGGAAAGGGATAGTGGTGCTTTTGTCTTTTGTATATGGACAAAAAGAAATTAATGTTTCTATATCTTGGGGAATATTTATTATGTTTTTTAAAATATATTTTGGAGTAAAAAGAAAATAGATTAATTCTACGGATTCAACATTAGTTTTACTTGAATAGATGAAGAGGAAAATATGTCTACTTATGAAATTAACAAAAATTAGGTAAGTTTGATTCATTCAAAACTTGAAATGAAATGTTGAAGGGAAGAAGTAGTCAATATAATTCATTTGACAGAGTCAACTAAACTAATTGGATCAAGCCCATTAAAAAGAAGGCCACAAAAACAAAAAAAAAATTCCATATGTTTGTATTTATTTCGTTTATTTGTCTACTGTAAGTCTGTAACACTTAAATTTAGAATAAACTATTTATCATGCATGATTAAACACTTCTTTATAGCATAAGATAACATAAGTATAAATTCATTATTTTTCAGGCAGTTTTTATTGAATGTTTGCACATTTACATTTCTTTCTTCTTATAATTAATTTTGAGTTTTCTTAAATAAATACAAATCGAATATTGATGACCAAATGGGCTGGGCCGGGCTAAGCCCACTAAATAAATTGATTTTTTTTAAACTAATCCATAGTAGTATTTCTAAACCACAAATTTGGGCTAAATGGGCATTTTGGTCCGATAAAAAATTTATCAGAACACAAATTTCTATATTTCTCTATTTGTTAGCAAAATCGTACTAAAAGAAAAAGGATATGAAATAATCATAACAGATTTATCGAATGGATATGAAATGGGTGATATTATCCCATTAGACTATGTTTATTCATTGTAAAATTTAGTCATGTTCGACCGTCATGTAGTTAATTAGAATTAAAAAAAATTAAAAAATTGAGAGAAGTGTTGGAACATCTTAAAAATCAAACTATCAATGGTCTCTTCTCTCCTCTTCTTTGTGCCAATGGAGCGAAGACACTTGTCTTCATTTGATATAATTTTTATTTTATAAATTTATAAAATTGAAATAAATTTTATATAATATATTTTTAAAAATAATAAATATATCAAAAATTTTATCTCTTCATTCTCTATAAATAGATACCACTCTTGATATATTTTCCTACATTTTAAAAATTCTTTTTTACTTTACATGTATTTTTAATTATCTCATTCTATATTTTTTTATAAATTGAGACAATAATTATTTGTTCAATTCTTAGAATTTTGATTTTGAAGTTCACATCGCTATTTTATACGACTCGATCAAAAATATATGGATAAAATTTGGTAATTTTATTTTATCAATAAAATTATTTTAATTTAAAAATGTCACTGTGTTTTTAATACATTTCAATAATAATAATTTATTTTATTATTAAAAGGAAAATCAGTTATAATATGTATAATAAAAATAAAAATTAAAAAATTAAATGTTATGGTTGCATAATTGAAATGGTCATTGATAAAATATAAAAGATGGAGGTGGTTGGATTGAATGAAATTATAAAACAAAGTTAAAAATAAATTAATAAAATGTTGAAATGGTTGAATGGTTGGAGTTTTTGGTGGTTATTGATAAAGATTGTATTAGGATTAAAAATTTTTGTTTCAAAAGATGAATCTATCAAGTTTGATCAAACCATTGAGTAATCTCCTACAGTGGATATACTGAAATAGTACTTCAAGATTCATTTTGTGTCTAAGGTCTTTTGGTTTTATTGGCATTTGTTACTTGGACGTAATTTTTTTTTTAATTTTAAAAGAAAACAGTTGGAAGATGTTCAATTGATCGAAATTAATTGCTAGACTGACTAATTTATCGACAAATCTTCTAAACAAACCAAATTATTGTTGTCAATTCTGAAAACTTTTAGCCCAAACTTGCACAGAGCAAAACACGCTTTCCAACATTTAACGAACGGATAATAATATAACTTGGTTCCTATCTCTTCCTTCCCTTAAATTCCATACAGTGTGGTCTCAAGCAAATCAAAAACGGATTTAACATCCAGAATTTATATTTGATAACTCAAAGAACTGGAGGCTAAGGAACCGCAGACAGTCTCATCGTTTATATGTAAAGGCCTTTTTATTTAGCATTTTAAAGTTTTAGCAAAAATCGAAGCTAGTAGAATCAGCTATGGAGTTTGAGGTGAGAGCTGTGGGGGGAATCGAAAGCTGCTTTGTCTCTCTTCCTCTCTCTCTTATCCAAACACTTCAGTCCGGTTACCTCCCTCCGATTCTTGCGCTTGAACTCCGCTCCGGTGATCACCTCTGGAACGTCTCGTGGTGCGGCGCTGCTTCGTCTTCCCCTTCATCAATTGAGGTACTGTGCAACGACTACCATGATTTGAGGGGTTTTTTTTTGATTTCGTTGAAATTTTATGGTGCTCTTCTTACTTGAATTTCGATTGTTTGGGGGGCGGGGGTGAATTTTGTAGATAGCTGGTCAATATGCGGATTGCATTGGATTGATCGACCACACCACGGTTAAAGTGCGTGTTATCAGTAATTTACCGAAAGCTACGCTGGTGACGGTGGAGCCGCTAACAGAGGATGATTGGGAGATTTTGGAGCTCAATTCGGAGCTTGCTGAAAGTGTTATCTTGAAGCAGGTGATTTTGTTGCTTCTGTGGTTGCTAGTTGTTTAGGAGCTTTCATGATTCGCAATTACTGTAATGCAGCTTTTGGGGAAGTTTAGACTAATGTAAAGAAGTAGGATTTACGGTATGAGTTCGTGTATGTGCTTCAGGGAGTTTTGAGAGAATGCCTCTTTTTAGGGAGAGTCTGAATGCTGTCATTGAGACGCTTGGAATTTATTTACGTTGTGATTATGTTTTTTTAGGACAATTTGATTTGTTAAATGTCCAAATTTGGTGCTTGAGCTCTTACAACTCACCTTTTACTGCATACAGGTCGGAGTTGTTCACGAACAAATGAAATTTCCATTATGGTTGCATGGACAAACAGTTGTCACGTTTCTTGTTATGTCAACCTTTCCACAGAATCCAGTAGGTAACTGCATACTTTAAGTTTCTAGAATATTGGGAATCATATTCCTATTCTGTTCTTGATTATGCATTACTTGTTATATTGGCCCAGTTTGCAGAATTTTTTTTATTTATTTTTTGCGTGACTATAAGCCTGCTGTTATGATCCTCTTCCATTCTCTAAGAGCTCTGGTGAACATAAATTCTATTAAGGAGAATGCCATTTTTCCTTGTGAGTTATTTGACATGTGAGATTGTTTCCAGTTCAACTTGTGCCTGGTACTGAAGTTGCAGTAGCTCCAAAGAGACGTAAAAACTCATCCCTGCAATCTCCAGAAGAGTGTCAGACAATTGCTAAAGCACAACTTCGTGTCCAAGATTCAGACGAAACATTCATTTATAAATATGAGGAGAATGGTCTTGAAGTGGATGTGGTATTTACATCTGGTGTTTTTGTCCATCCAGAAACAGCTAAGAAATATTCTTTCAGTCCTTGTCAGCTTGTAGATATCTCTCCACGATCTTCGTTAAAAAATAGCAAGAAAAAGCTGCAATCTAGAAGCAAAACAAATGAAAAGGAAGCCAACAATGGTAATCACACTGATAAGCAGGATTCACCCCATCATGTGATCATATATTTATTATTATCTGAATCAGTGTCAAAAGGACACATAATGCTAGCTCATTCTCTTCGCCTGCATTTGGGGGCCGAGTTACACTCATGTAAGTTAATTCTTCAAAGAGTCAAGTAACATTGCTGTTTAGATAATTGGAATTATAATCACTCAGATTGACTTATACATTTGTGCGTCGTTTTTTGTAATTTTGTCAGGATTATCCCAAAGGCTTTATTTTTCTCTTTTTTTGGTTGTTTCTTTTATTTTTATGAAATTTGTTTCCCTGTTCTTATTTCAGGGTTACATGTCATGGGATGTAACATTAGTACGAAAAAAGAAATGCCTCGGTTTTCCATTTCACCATATCATTTTAAGATGTTCGAAAGGAATCAGCTTATGGAGAATGACCATGATCACCATAAACAAAAAGTTGATCTTGATAATATCAGTTCAAATGCAGAATTGGGTATTAGTGATTGGTCTATGCATGACAAGGTTGTTGCAGCTCTTTCTTTTGGAACTTCTCACGATGGGGTGGAAGTCACAGCCACTAAGACTAGAGAAAGACATAGTAAGGTTGGAGATAGAAATGGTTTATCAGATCTCCTACGTGTGTGGTGTATAGGTCAGCTCGACACTTTTGTTTCAAATTCAGCAGAAGAAGTAAGTTCGTTGATTTTAGGAAGCAAAAACTTGCTTCATTTAAAATTAAAATATGAGAGCTTGCCTATAAATTGCAAGATACGAACATCTAGTATGAAGATTCCCAGTAACAGAAACCAAGCCGGAGAGACATTGGTTGATATCCTTTATATGCTTAAACTTGAGGATGAATCACCACATGATGCAGACTATAATGCATATGAACTTGCATTTGATAAAGGAAGCAAGCTTAACTATTCGTCAAGAAGTTTGGACATGTTACTAGAAAAGCTGCAACTGGGTGATATATTATTCTCTCATGTAGCCTCTTCCATACTTGACAATGTCCTCACTGCTGCAATTACTTCGTTGGACTGGATGGGTACAGCTCCGGATGATGTAAATCACAGTAGGTATTTTCTTGCCTAGTTACAGTTTCATTTCCAGTATAAAATCACTTTATCCTACAGAAACAGGATAGTATCTGTTTATTTGTATTGTATATTATTTTATCTGACTTTGGTAACTAAACTGCAGGATTGACCTCTTTATTATCTCCTAGTTCTGGAATGTTGTTCAGCATCTATAATCTTCCATTGCCTGGGCATATTCTAATTTGTGGACCTGCAGTAAGTCTCACCTAAACTAGTTCACTTTGAGTCAGAGCAAATATCAATCCGGACTGAGATTTTATTGAATCTTTCAACCTTCATTTTTCTTTAACGGAAGCTCAATGCATATATTTATAATTCATATGTCTGTGTGTATGTGTGTGAAGGTAGACATTTGACGGTATGATCCCTTTGATATTGATATTGTAAAACTAAATGTTACAGAGCAACAGGAAAAGGACCTAGAAAACTTTAGTATAAGGGGAATACTTTTAATAAAGGATCATCATTTTGTATCCCCAACTAGAAAATAATCTTATAGAACAGTGTTAAATGACCAACTCGACGAATGATGCAACAGTCTGGCATGATGTTGCACCTCAGGTGGTCTGCGAATTTAGGATTGATCTTAAAGATATGGTTATTTAATTTCTTTTTGATCTGCTCTGAGTGTTTTGGTTGGTCTCAAATCTGTAAGAGTTAGAAAAAAAAGTGCATTTGGTTGCATTTTGCTGAAGGGTGCATAAACTTTTTGACTTGTTTTTCATGTCTCTTATTGGTTGATGAATTATTCATGTAAGACGTTCAATTGTGTTTTGTAGGGTTCTGGAAAAACATTATTGGCCAAATCCTCTGCAAAATATATTGAAGGCTGTAAAGATATTTTGGCACATGTGTAAGAACATTTCTGTTTTTGGTATCTGGTGCTTTTTGTAACTCCATACTAGTGCTTCTGTTAAGATCTGATTAATCATGCTCTGTTATCTAGATTTTCTATAGCATTTCTAATTTCTACATGAATCTGACTGCATAGGTTATAAGAATATTTGCTTATATGAGGATTCCTTTCTGCAGAGTTTTTGTATCTTGTTCTAGGCTCAGTCTAGAGAAGCCTTCAACAATTCGTCAAGTGCTTTCCAGCAAAATCTCTGAAGCACTAGACCATGCACCCTCTGTCATCATCTTGGATGATCTTGATAGCCTTGTTGCATCTTCCTCAGATTTGGAGGGGTCTCAACCTTCATCATCTTCTGCAGCACTGATTGAGTTTCTTGCTGATATATTAGATGAGGCAAGAGGACTTTGCTATTTTCTGCAGCACTGATTCAAGTTTCCTGATTATTAAGTTGCTTTGCATAAGTGGAATGATTTTAGGCCCTTCTGTCCTTACTGCACTAATTTCAACTGAGCTTTTGCTTCCCCAATTGATGTTTGCTCTTATCTCTTCGGGTCCATTTCCAACTAGATATTACTGCTGCTTATTTCTTGACATGTCATGCTTTCATTGTAATTTATAATAATGAGTGAACATTGAACTTGCTTTATCGAAAGGTATTTCCAGGAAGACACTTTTTTGTTTTATAACAAAATAACGTTTTTTTTTTCATGCTATGATGCTTGTAGGGAAAGCAAAGGAGCTTGTGTGGGATTGGTCCTATTGCATTCATTGCCACTGTGCAATCCCTAACTAGTTTTCCGCAGAGCTTGAGCTGCTCTGGTTCGTTATTCTACATTAAATTGAAATTGTTGTTTCTTTTCTGAATGACTTTATTTGACACCTATAATTGATTGAATTCAGGACGATTTGACTTTCATATCAATCTTCCTGCTCCTGCTGCTTCTGAACGTTCAGCTATATTAAAGCATGAGATCGAGAGACGATCACTGCAATGTTCTGACGATCTCTTGTCAGATATAGCATCCAAATGTGATGGATATGATGCTTATGATCTGGTATGTCATTGATAAAGAACTTCTACAACTTACTGCAGTGTGGATGAAGTTAAACTGGTATCTTGTTAGATTTTGATTTAAAACCTTTTGACCATATTTTCCCCACAAACTGTTCACTTCAGGAAATACTGGTCGACAGAGCTGTGCATGCTGCCATTGGTGGCTCATTATCTACTGATACAGGTTCTAAAGGAAATAAGAAACCTACTTTGGTGCGGGATGACTTTATGCAAGCAATGGAAAATTTTCTACCAGTGGCCATGCGAGACATCACTAAACCAGCTGCAGAAGGTGGTCGCTCTGGTTGGGAAGATGTTGGTGGTCTTAATGGCATTCGAAATGCTATTGAAGAGGTATGTCTTTTACAATAGGGATGCAGCATTCTGATTCTTCCAGTCATCCAGTTTTGTGATTGCTTCTAGATACTCATTTTATCATTTAGAAATTGCATCGAAAGCAAGTATTCAATGTTTCTTTCATGTCTTCTTGTTCATTGATGACAATTCTCATGCTAGTTTCTTTCAAGTTTTTTTTATATATCAGCTGCTTTGATGTCATTTTCATAGCTGATTTTGATCTGAATCTTGCTTTCAATGATCTTTAACAAAACAAAACAAGTTTCAGTTTGGTGCTTGTATAGTGGAAAAAGGACCAAGGAAAAAAGAAGACAGGTAAAAGAGCTTAATTTTCAGTACAAAATCAGAATTTGATGGTGTTATAATCTTAAGAATGTCACCCTTTTCTTATTTGTGCTGCTGCCGAAACTTCTTGGCCACCTTTTTGTCTTATATTCTTGAATTTTGCAAATTGTTTATCGTTTTTTCTAAATTTACTTGATTCCTTTTCTATAGAGTAATCAGTTCTCTTGCTTTATAATTATGTGCTGGATCTGGCTTTTTGATTATCTAACTTTATTGTTCAGCAAAATACATATGAGTGCTAATTATATTATGGGTGTAACTTCATATTGTAATATGCTTTAGATTGAATGTTTGTGGTGTATTTTATTTTTGTATCAGATGATTGAGCTACCTTCAAAATTCCCCAACATCTTTGCACAAGCACCATTGAGGTTGCGGTCCAATGTTCTCTTATATGGTCCTCCTGGTTGTGGGAAAACTCATATTGTTGGTGCAGCTGCTGCAGCCTGTTCGCTGCGGTTTATCTCAGTAAAAGGTCCCGAATTGCTTAACAAGTATATCGGTGCTTCAGAACAAGCTGTAAGATATCATCTACCTCGTATAGTTTCCATTCACTGCTTTTGGATATCATACGGGTTTCTCTATTCTTCTAATATTTTACGATGTTCCTTAGTTTTCATTTCTTCCCAGTTCCAAGTAAATTCTACTCATATTTAATGGTAATTTTCAACTGTTCACTTGCATGTTACCATGTGCATTATTCAATTAGGCACAATACTGGCACCGGATTTAACTTCCAACTGTTTTCAAAAGTTGATTATGCATTTCAAGTTAGTCTGGTTCCCACTTTCATTGCCGTGATAGTTTTCCTAAGATTGTCAATAAATAATGGGCATGAAAATTTCAATTGGTAGAACTCTTGGACAAGGAAAGAATCCTAATGATATAGTTGCCAGGTTTGAATCACTTAAGATGATGGATCTGTTGCTTGAGGAAAACCATGGGTACTGATACATTCCCAAACAATCTATAATTGTTTTCATTCTCTAGAAATTATAAATCGAGAAATTAGAAATCTAAATGGCCTATTGATGGTCAGGTTTTAGGGTTATGGATAGAATGCACTACGATTTACTTTTTTCATATAATGCGTAAAACCATTTGGTGTTTGTTGCATCAAATCTGAGCCAGGAGGTTGTAGCAAGCCACGAGATCCTTAGATATCTTAGATTTCCTTACAGATAGATATTAAAAAAAGCAACTAACTGGCATGTATAAACTACTGCAGGTTCGGGATATCTTCTCAAAAGCGGCTGCAGCAGCTCCATGCATTCTCTTTTTCGATGAATTTGATTCTATTGCTCCAAAGAGAGGGCATGATAATACTGGAGTAACTGATAGAGTTGTCAATCAGGTCGGTTCCTTTGCCCAACCTACTATTTCTTTTGCTATTTGGTCCAGCTACTAATGCATTCATCATGTTGTATACCAGTTTCTGACAGAATTGGACGGTGTTGAAGTCTTGACTGGTGTATTTGTTTTTGCTGCTACAAGGTCAGTTCTGTTCTTTGGTAGTTATATATGAATGTCGACAACACGTACCTTCTTTCTTTAGAGTGGAATGACAGGAGTTATTTATATAGTTGTACACTTGTACTATCTTTCCCCCTCTCAGCATGAAATTCTTACATAAATAATCAAAAAAGTCGCCATCACTTTTGTAACACTTTGCCTGCTAAACCTCAGTCGACCAGATTTGCTTGATGCTGCACTTCTGCGGCCCGGTAGGTTGGACCGGCTTTTATTTTGCGATTTTCCATCACAACAGGAGAGGCTAGACATTCTTAAGGTCCTTTCAAGAAAGGTTGGTACCTATATCTCATAATCCATGTATTACTCGCCTTGTGCCTCACAGTATGTTTTTTCACGACTCAATAAATTCGAGTACCACTGCAGTTACCAATGGACAGTGATGTTGACTTGGAGCACGTAGCTCTAATGACAGAAGGCTTTAGTGGAGCCGACCTTCAAGCGCTTCTCTCTGACACACAACTCGAAGCTGTTCACGAGATTTTGGACAATAACAATGTCAGCTCAGCGGGAAAGAAGCCTGTAATCACAGATGCTCTATTGAAGTCTATCGCATCCAAGGCTAAACCATCAGTTGCAGAAGCTGAGAAACGAAGGCTGTATGATATTTACGGCCAGTTTATTGATTCTAAGCGATCAGCCTCTGCACAGGTCTCTTTCTAACTCACACTCGTCTTTCTCTATATATGTATGTGCATCGATGACATGTGGTCTTAATCCATTCTTGTGAACTACGTGCAGTCGAGAGATCGAAAAGGCAAACGTGCGACCTTAGCTTAAGCGCTCCTAATTCAGATCGGAACAAAATGTCAAGGATCGATAGATAAAAACGCACTTCTTCTGTAGGGAGGGGTTTGGTGTGCCTAGCTACATATATTGCATACCTATAATTGTATAATGTACTTGTGCCCACAGAGATACAACAATCAAAGTCATGTTCTTAAATACGATATTTTATAGTAATTACATACGATTATCGTATCTTGTAAAAGTCTCATAACTTCTTAAAATTTATCGATTCTTTTTAGGACTGCCTTTTTTATAAAGAATATGGCCTATTTGTTAAGTATGAATACACAATCTAGATCCTATTCTAACTATAAAGAAAAAAAGTCTAGTCTAGTTGGTATTAATATGTAAAATTGTCACGAACAATGTGACTAACCATTGAAAGATAGATGTGTAAACAAAACAAGAGATGATAACCTAACAACTTGAATTTGGTTAGGATTATTATGTGATTTGGTTAAATTGAATTTTCAGTCATTGTTTTAGGATGTGTGTTTCCCCCTGATTTTAGCTTCCATTTCAACCCACTTTTCTTTTTTCAGCTTTAAGAATAATAAATAATTAAAAGTGGATTAAAAAGTAGTCCTCCCTCCATTCCAATAAACATGACACAAAACTTTTGGGCACGGTTATTAAGGAGAGTGTATAAAGTAGTGTAAAAGTGATAAAGGTGGTAGGGTCCACACCGTTTTAAAGAGAGAACTTTTATTATTTTAGAAATGTTTCAAGCTTAATGGGACGTTCAAATAAGGGAATTGTGTCAAGTTTAATGGGACGAAGGGAGTACTCACTATGTCCTATGAAAATTGATCATGTTTTCTTATTTGACAGTATCATTAAAAATGATCATTTTTTAAAAACAGAAAATGTTTAATTTTAAAATATTAACTCTATCTTTTTTGAAGGATAATACTTTATTTTTTTTAATCTCTTGACAAATTCTTTATGATCGTTTTTAACACCAACGAATGACAGATCATTTATGATCGTTTTTAACACCAACGAAGAGAATAGTAAAAAATAAGGGATGTTCGTAGGAATATGCCAATCAAGTTCGGAACACCGAATTGTTGGCTTTTTGTCTACTTTCTTACATTATAAAAGTAGATATTCTCAATCTAATATTTATTAATAAATTACTATAAACTAAATCATGCAAGTATAGCAAACATGTGATAAATATATCTGTCACCTTTTTATTAAAGCTATTCCCTGTCTTTTGTCATGTCATATTCCAATTTCCTAAATAATCAAAACAAATGTGACATATTATCTTTGGTCTAGATAAATCGATGAAAAAAGTACTATTCAAATTCACATCAAGTAGAAAAAAAAGGACAAATGCTTAACTTTAATTGATATCCGATTACTGCAATTAATGGATTGATCACGATAAGAAAATTGTCTTTCTCTTCTTGACTTAGTTACCTAAAAGAAAAGCTAAATATTTGATTTTCTTATAAAATAATTCCTCATGGAGATAAGTTTTATGGGTTTATCAATCATAAAGGGAGACCACTATTAAGACATCTACAACATCACCAATATCCAATTTGTCACAATACTATATATTCATAATGATAATTGTCCTAAATATATATACTTTTGAAAGGAAAAAGTTTTTTTCTTTTTTTGAAATAAGTCATTATTATTGAAATATTCAAATATAGTAAATGAGTCATGGATAATGAGACAGATAGAGTAACACGAAAACGCTCATCCACCCGCAGCGTGTGGAATTAATACGCCCGCAAACGACGTGGCATGCCTTGTAGGTAAACATTAAAATTTTAATATATTTTTTATTTATTAATTACGGTATAGTTTAATATTAATCAATACATAATAATAAAAAAATAAAAAACAAAAAAAATAAATTTTATAATGAATCGTGTAATCATGTGGCAATGTCATATCAACCGTGAGCAGTGACGGAGCTAGAAATTCAATTAAAGGGGGGCAAACTTTCTCAATATCAAAATTATAAAATTACACGAAAAGAAAACAATGAAAACAATATGCAAATTTTTTGTAGGCTTCCAACAAATCATGAAATTTCTTATATCAAACTGGTATAAATTTTATACGATTCTGTTGGGAAATATTTATAAGTGTTTTGATTCAGATTCCAATACTTCCCCTGAAAAGATGTTGTAAGACCAGTACTGAATCTTAGTGTTTTGTCTAAGAACTCATATGTTAGGGAGTTCTAATTTTTCAGGTACACTGAAGGACATCCCCACTGAAGATTCAAGCTATCCCAAAACTGAAGGACCTTCTCCACTGAAGTCTGTCCTGAAGTTTTGAAGAAGTTAGAAGCTATGTCTTTGCCAAACTGAAGTCCAGTACTGAAGATCCATCCTGAAGTTCTAAACTGAAGATCAGTACTGAAGTTCCACACTGAAGTCTGCACTGATGCTCTAAACTGAAGTTCTCTACTGAGTGACAGCCTAGTCAGTAGGCCTTTCCTTTTATAGCAAAAATCTCGGTTAGGTGAACAAGATCTTTCTGCAGACACCAAAAATGGCAAAAAGGACGAAGACTCCAACGGGAAGAATTCAAATCAAAGCTCTATCTCACAACGGCTATATCTTTGAGAGAGCACTATAAATACCCCGCTGCTTCAACACTTCAAGACACCGGTTACCCCTGCTATCAGCTCTCTATTGCTATCATCGCTCTCAAGCTTTCAAGCTCTCAGTCCAGAACACACCAAGCTTTCAGTTCTTACTTCTTAGTGTTCTTAAGCAATCATTTTGTAACCGAAGAACAATCTTAGTATTAGAATTAGTTCTAAGCTAGTAGTGATCAGTTCAACTGTACATCTAACCTTCACGGTTGATCACTGTAAGATTGTTATCTCTCCATTAAGTTGGAAACCCTCGACTAACATCGAGTATTCGTGGACGTAGGAGTTTTTATCTCCGAACCACGCAAACCAAATACTGTCTCTCCTTCTCATTTAATTTCAGTATTCTATATTCTTTATTAATATCAACTGAATATTGATTAATTGAAAAGAGAAACAATTGCATTAAGTTTTCTGAAGCAAACGAGTTAAAGATTTAAAGCCACCACATTCCGCACACTTAAGTTATTAGTCCATCAGTCAAACACTAAGTGTAGACTGAAGGATTCCTAACTGAAAGTTCATCTCTCTCACTGAAGTTCCCTCCCTTCAGTTCAGGAGCACAAAAGTTTTAACTTAAAAATTGACTGGTGTATTCCCCCCCCCCCATACACACAGTTTCACTCGTTTCGGGACCAACAAGTGGTATCAGAGCAGTGTGTTTAGTTACCACTGTTTCTTGACCCAAGGTTTTTAAACTGATCTTTTCAGAAAACTCATCTGCATTTTATCTAACATCTACCATGGAGAATACTCTCAGGTTACCTATGTTCTCAATAGAAGATTATGATTACTGGAGATATAGGGTGTCTTCTTTCCTGAAGGCACATCACGTCATGATGTGGCAAGTAATCACCACAGGCCCAATCAGAATTATGAAAACATTTCCTCAGGAAACAACTGGCGTACGAGAGCCTGGCACTGAAGTGAAGCCACTAAATGAGTACACAGCCGATGAGAAGAAACTCGGTGGATTAGATGATTATGCAAAGCATATCATTTCAGGAACGCTTGAAAGGCCCATGCTGGTGCACATCCAACATTGTGAATCTGCTAGAGAGATGTGGGAAACTCTCGAGCAAATGTGCGCTGGATCCGAGGAAATAAAAGAAAACAAACTGACTCTTGAGTGTCAGAAATATGATGCATTTTTGCAGGTACCTGGAGAATCCATCAGTGAGGTGGAACTCAGATTCATGCAAATACTCACATCAGTCAGAGTACTAAAGCCTGACGGATACACTCAAAGGGAGATCAATCTGAAGATTGTTTGGTGTCTTCGACGTGAAGAATGGCTGCCTTATCAAATCCAAATCAGTGGGCGTACAGATTTCAATATGCTTACAACTGCTGCCATTTTCAGTGTACTGAAAAGTCACGAAACAAGGCAAAGAATATTGGATATCTCAAATCCAATAAGAGAAGCCATTCCAGTCTCATCTTCCACACAAGAGATTGTCGCCTTCAAAGCAGACAAGAGTCCAGCTAAGGAATCAAAGCCAGAGGCTCTAGACCTCAAAGGTATGACTAAGGCTGAACTTATGGAACAATACGTTCTAATGGCAAAACGCTTTGAACGTGCAGATCTGAAGAACAGTCGCTTCAGAAAGTTTCATAGAGACAACCGTGCTAGAAGAAGCACACCTTCAGCAAATGAACCATCCACATCAAATCAGGATACGACTGCCACTCAGTCAAAGCATGAAAGGCAACAGTACAACAAATGTGTCTGTTACGAGTGTGGAGCTTCAGACCACTTCAAGCCAGACTGCCCTGACCTAAGCAAGAAGGAAAGGGAGGAACTAAGGCTAAGAAGAGATCAGCGAAATGCTGAAAGGAAAGCAATGTTGGTTGATGATGATCCAGATCAGATCAACACTCCCTCCAAATCAAGCTATGAAAGACACTTCTCAGATTCTTCAGATGATGAAGATCTAGGGCTCCTTGCCACTGAGGAAGAGGAGTCACCTGAAGTCTACTGCTTGATGGGCAATGGAGAATTTGTCCCTCAGGTAATCTATGAACATGTTATGCCTGAAGGTTATATTGATCCTAAAATCAAATTCTCTACATCATATACATCCATTCCATCAACTCCATCAATTACATCTAAGCATGAGATTCAGATTCTATCTGAAAACAAAACTGAAATATCCAAGACTGAAAATCCTTCAGTTGAGGATGAAGAGAATATGGATAATGAGACAACTGTCTCACTGGATGACTATGAGTCTTTATCTGAAGACTTCCGCAACTTACAAACTATCTTTCTAATGATAAAGAAAGAGAATGAGGAACTGACATCTAAACTGGATGTTGCACAAACTGAAGGCTTATCAAAAGGCCTAACTGAGACTGAAACACATGAGATCTTTTATCTCAAGAAAGCAATTGACACTAAGGACAATGAGATATTGTTCAAGGATTCTCAAATTAGAGAACTCATTGAACGAAATACATTGCTTACTGAAAGAATTGAGTACTATAAGACAAAGGTTGAAACATGGACCAAATCTGGATATAAAAATCACTTGTTGAGCACGTCTCAACAACCAAAAGGCAAGGGTCTTGGTTTTAGTCAGGATAAGGAGAAAGTCCCCTTCCTGAAGGTACCTAAACCAGCATTTCCAATCATATCTTTTGTGAAAGCCACTGACAAGGCTTCCACTGAAGGTATGATTGCTACTGAATCTGAAGACACTATGAAAGAGGTTTCCAAGTCTCAAGGGAAAAAACCACTGGTTCAAACTGAGCCTAAACTGAAGGCTAAGAAAGTGCCTATCACTGAAAAGAAAGTGGCTACTGAAAATTCCAAGCATACTTTCAGGAAATATGTTGCTCCTAAAGGCTATACTAAAACAAATGCCACTGAAAAGAAGACATTCAGGAAACCTAAGGCAACTGACAAGCCAAAGGTTACTGAAAAGCCAAAGGCTAAGGTTTCTGAAAAACCAAAGGCCCAAAGGAGAAACCAAAGACATTATGCCACTGAAAGGCATGAGTACAAGAGACACTTTCAGTCTCCTGGACCACGATTCCATGGAACAAAGTGCTCACACTGCACTTGCTCATCAAATGGCTCGAGTCCGAGAAGCTATGACTCACAAAGACATAGAACACAGCGTTGGGAATCATATTCCAACAAATATGAACGTAGGAATTCATCCCCTAGTTCATATTACTCTGACTTCTCCAGATCACATGACTCCTATGCTCCCCCTGAATATTACTATGAACCAAAAAGTTCAGTGCACACTGAAAGGCACTGGACTAAACGCCAATATACTCAAGCTAACTTCAAGGCTAAGACTAAGCCTGAAGTGAGCAAAAATTATGTTCCAAGGAAGCAGGAAGTCAATACTGACTTTCAGAAGAAGAAAACCAAGATTTCATCTGCATCAAACATCATAAGGCAACATTGGGTGCCAAAGCATAGCATGCATATTGAAGATGGGTCTAGTTCTAAACTGGATCCTAAGTCTCAGTAATTGCAGGAATCAGGACCAAGGAGAGGGGCACAAAAGAAGCAGTCCAGCTGGATTATAGACAGTGGATGCTCAAGGCACATGACGTTTCAGAAAGAGGCCCTCTCCAACTATACTGAGAAAGATGGTCCTCAGGTAACCTTTGGTGATAACTCAAAAGGTTTCACTAAAGGGTATGGTACTCTCAATATAGGGAATGTTTCAATAACTGATGTTTCCTATGTTTCTGGCCTGAAACACAACTTACTTTCAGTAAGTCAGTTGTGTGATAAAGGTTTTAATGTTGTTTTTAGTTCTGATGAGTGCAGGATTAACAAGCTCACTGATGAGACCACTGTGATGAAAGGCTTCAGGGTGGGAAATATTTATGCTGCAGACTGGAAAGCCTCCTCCCCTGAAACATGCCTGGTCTCAAAGAGCACTTCAGAACAAAGCTGGTTATGGCACAATAGGCTGAGTCACCTGAACTTCAAAGTCATCAATAGACTTGCAAGACACAGCCTAGTTCGAGGAATGCCTAACCTAGTCTTCGACAAAGACCATGTTTGTGGATCATGCCAAACTGGAAAGCAGATCAAAGCTTCATTCAAGACTAAAGAAACTCCATCCACTGAGAAGATTCTTCAACTCTTACACATGGACCTATTTGGACCTGTGACTCCACTCAGTGTAAATGGTAGAAAATATTGTCTAGTTATTACTGATGATTTCTCTCGTTTTACTTGGACAGTGTTTCTAAGAAAGAAGAATGAGACAATGGAGCGCATACCTGAACTGCTAACAAAGCTGAAGAATCAAAAGTCAACAAATGTCATCACCATACGCACTGATCGAGGAACTGAGTTTCTCAATGCAAAAATATCAGATTTTTGTGCGCAAATGGGGATAGAACATCAGACTTCAGCTGCAAGAACTCCACAACAAAATGGCATTGCAGAAAGAAGGAACAAATCACTGAAGGAAGCTGCAAGAACGATGCTACACAGTTCAGGAATTCCTAAGAAATTCTGGGCTGAAGCCATCAACACAGCTTGCCACACTCAGAATAGATCACTCCTCACCAAACGCCAAGGCAAAACTCCATATGAGTTATGGAATAACAGGAAGCCAACTCTTAAATATTTTCGTGCTTTTGGTTGTAAGTGTTATATTCACAACAATGGCAAAACTCAATTAAAAACTTTTGATGGCAAAGCAGACCCAGGATTTTTCCTTGGATACTCAGAGGAGAGTGCTGCCTATAGAGTTTTTAATAAGCATAGCCTTGTAGTGGAAATGACACCTCATGTTATTTTTGATGAATCTATTTTTGAGTACAGGTTGAATTAAGTTGAAGTCATTACAAAGGAACTTCAGAATCTAAACATAACTCCTTCAGTTCATCATTCAAAAGAAGTTCTCATCTGGAATTTAGAAGAAGATGATGAAGAGAATACATATACTGAAGAAACAAATGTCAGATTGGATGAAGCAAAGGAATCCACTGAAGAAAGAACTTCAGAAACTGAAAATAGGATTCCAGCGCCTAAAACAGCCACTGAAACTGAAATCTCTCCTCCTACTGAACCTGAAAATCTCACCACAGAGATTCCACTTCCAGGAGAAGACATCCAATCTGAAGATCTCATTGACGTTCAGATTCTACCTGAAGTACAGACACAAACTGAAAATCTCACCACTGAGATTCCATCACCAACTTCAGGGAGTAATAGTCCTAACTTAGTCAATATTCCTATAACTGTTGCTATTAACAATATAGTGGCCAGTTCAGATAAAGCTATCTTGCAGGAAATTCAATAAACTGAATATGTAAGAGCCAACAATCAAGGGGGAACAAGCATAATCCCTCAGACTGAAGAAGAATTCAATCCATTTCAACGAAGCCCTTCAGTAACAACACCACCTCCTAGTCAGAGGATGGATCTCATGATTATCACTAAAGAGGATATGAGAAGAAGAAGATGGATTGAAGATCACCCCACAGAATCAGTGATTGGAAGTCTACAAAGAGGAATTCAGACCAGAAATCAGATTTAGGCAGAAATGGTCCAGCCATTAGCCACCGTTGAAGCTCCTACTGACTCCATCACTGAAGAACAACTACTGATTAAGGCAGATGTGGCACTATTCTCAGATGAAAACTTTCAACACAGCTGCTATCTCTCCAACATTGAACCCAAGGACGCTCAGGAAGCCCTTCAGGATATGAATTGGGTCTCCGCGATGCAAGAGGAACTGAATGAATTCACCAGGAACCAAGTTTGGGAACTTGTGGATCGTCCTAGGCATCAAGGTGTCATTGGTGTGAAATGGGTCTTCAAGAACAAGAAGGACAAACTAGGAGAAGTTGTTCGCAACAAGGCTAGACTGGTTGCCAAGGGTTACTGCCAAGAAGAAGGCATTGACTTTGATGAAACTTTTGCACCAGTAGCCAGACTGGAAGCAATCAGACTCTTCCTCGCCTATGCAGCTCACATGAAGTTCAAAGTCTACCAGATGGACGTGAAGAGTGCATTCCTGAACGGCGTACTGAAGGAAGAAGTCTACGTGGAGCAACCACCAGGCTTTGAAACTGACTACACCAAAGTGTATAAGCTACACAAGGCTCTTTATGGGCTGAAACAAGCTCCTAGAGCTTGGTATGATACTTTGTCTGTTTTTCTTATTGAATCAGGTTTCAAGCGAGGATCAGTGGATAGAACTCTACTCACAATCAAGTATAAAGGAGACATATTAATCGTTCAGATTTATGTTGATGACATTATATTTGGTTGAAGTCAAAGATGCTTTGTGACAAGTTTGCTAAGTTGATGAAGACTCAGTATCAAATGTTAATGATGGGAGAGATGGGATTCTTCTTAGGATTCCAGATCAAGCAGTCCCCTGAAGACATCTTCATCAATCAAGCTAAATACACAAAGGAACTGATCAACAAGTTTGGTGTTCAGAACAACAAGGCAACCAAGATTCCAATGAACACCAATGGCAATATTGAACCAGATACTGAAAGATACTGAAGGAAAGCCAGTCAGTCAGACTGAGTATAGAGGAATCATTGGATCCCTTCTATATCTCACTGCCAGCAGGCCAGACATCACATTTGTAGTAGGAGTGTGTGCGCGCTATCAAGCCAACCCTAAAGAGTCACACATGGAAGCTGCAAAGAAGATTCTGCGCTACCTGAAGGGCACACCCAACCTTGGCTTATGGTATCCCTCAGATGATAACTTAGAACTAACTGGTTATTCTGATGCTGATTTTGCAGGTTGCAAGTTGGATAGGAAATCCACTTCAGGTACCTGTCAGTTCTTGGGAAACAAACTGATTAGTTGGTTCTCCAAGAAGCAGACTTCAGTTGCTACGTCAACCACTGAAGCTAAATACATGGCTGCTGGAAGTTGCTGCTCACAGATTCTCTGGCTCAAGCAATAGCTTAGAGACTATGAAGTGCCTACCACTCAGGTTGCAATCTACTGCGACAGTTCAAGTGCCATTGCCATTACACAGAACCCAGTTCTACACACAAGGTGTAAGCACGTGGACATCAGGCATCACTTCATACGAGATCATATTGAGAAGAAGGATGTCACCATTGAGAAGATTCATACTGACATTCAACGAGCAAACATCCTCACCAAGTCACTGGAAGAAGATAGATTCAAGATGCTAAGTGGAAGACTTGGCTTACTGAATCCAGACCTCTCCTAAAAGTATTCACTGAAGGTACAACTCTAACCTATCTAACTAATGTCTTAAAGACTCACTGACTCAGTATCCTTAGTATACTGAAGTCTTGATCATAATAAGACACAAAACAATGTGATGATTACACACTGGGTAACTCTACATAGCTATCTCAAATATCAAATCATCACACATTGCAAACTACTTGTTGCAACTAACATTTCAGGCTACTGAAGATTACAAGGCCACTGAAGTTCACATATGTCGAATCTGAAGTTTCACCAAGGCAAAGTCCAAAATGCTACTTCAACTGAAGATTTTCAGATTTCACGCCAAGCAAAGGCCAAGTTTAAAGCTCATACTGAAATCTGAAGTCCACTGAAACTTCTACAACGGTCACTGAAATTTTACAACGTCAAAACTGAAGCATGTACACGTGGCAAGAAACTGAAAACTCAACTATAGGACTACAAAATCTGAAGTCCCAAGTCCACTGAAACTGAAGCGTGCAAAGGTCAAACACTGAAAGTATACATGTGGCATAACAAAATCTGAAGACTCAAACTGAAGCACTTCAGAATCTGAAGTCACCACTGAAAGGGAGTCAATCAGTTGCTAGTATCAAAACTGAAGTTTAACACTTGCATTTATTTCGAACATTTATTGCTCTAAGTGTTTCTCTCTTTAATTCTGAATTTATGTCTTTATCATTATTATATTTTTAGCGTACCTCGATTTTCGCAAACTTAGTTGATACGCTATCAATACATTAAATGCGTATCAGATTTGAACAGTATAAAGTGAATGTACTTGAGTGCTATTTTTATATAATTTGACCTTAGGTTAGTCAAACGTCGCATGTGATTTACACGCGCTGTACTTTCCTACTCTTTCTATGACCAGCACACGTGGACAATTCCTAACCGTTGATTTCAGTAAAGATGCAATTAAATCCAGCCGTTGATCTCATTATATATAATTCATCTCCTTCGACGGTTACTACTTTTGCATCTGCCTTTTCTCTTAAAGCCTTACGCTATACTCTCGCCCTAACTCTTATCGCTTACTAAATCCTGTGTTTCCTGCTTGTTATCTACTCGTTTGTGTTACTCTACTTCGTAATGTATGTATTCATATTGCTTAACCTTTTTAATACACTATGCTCTGTACACTGAAAATTATGACAATGTCTGGTTTCATTTTCAGATAATCAAAATGGGCAAGAAACCTCTTCCACCAGCACTGACCATGACTCAACTATGCCAACGACTCTTCCCAGAGCCAACGGCAATTTATTCTCAGACAGATGTGGATGAAGCAAAAACTGTTTTTGAGCTGATTCGTTCAGTGCATCTGGATACACTGACATCTCTCCGACCTCGAAACATCTACTCTGAAGCTTTGGTCCTCTTCTATATCTCCCTTGGATATGAAGGAGACCAACTGATGACACACCTTCAGGTCCGAGTGAAAAGCAGGGAAACAGGCATCATCGAGGAGAAGCCTGTCCCACTGAACGTGACAGAGATGCTTCAGTCAGTATTTGGACTGAAGAATAAAGGGAAGAGGAACCCCAACCAATTCCTGAAGTACAAAGAAGAGATTCAGGACTTCTTTGATGAGATCGAGGCAGACGGTGAACCAAGACCATTCAGTACAACAAACAACAACAAAGGACTTCTCCGTCCTGAAATGCGCCTTCTGCTGGATGTTGTTCAATTGAGCATTCTCGGGAAGAAATCATCTCACGAACAACTCAGCTGGCAAAAACTGAGTTTGATGCGAAGTATTTATGCTGCTGATGGATCAAACTGGGTAGCAGTTATGGAAGAGCTTCTACTGGCTGAAGCTCAGAAACTGAAGGAAGTCAAGGATGGCATCACTATGACTGGGACCGACACACTGAACCTTGCGACCAAGGTGTTAGTTTTGATCGAAGCGCGTTTCAAGAACGCTGAGAAGCTCTTCTCTGCCCACAAACCGTTTGAGCAGAAGCTTCTTTTTAGCTCAAACCTGGATGTGCTTACATCCATGTATGGCAAAGTGAGAGCCATTCAGATGGAGGCTGAAATCCCTCCTCTCGATGTGGATCCCATTCAGGCCATTGAAGAATATGATGAAGATGCACCTCTTTCACCTCCCAAGATAAGTCCAATCAAAACCAAGAAGAAGAGGCAACTAATCAAACGCCCTCAAGGCGTACTGAAACTGAAAAAGCCCTTGGCTTTGGTTGATGAAGACTCTCCTCCTCCTTCACCATGATCTGAGGACGAGGAACCCCAGTTCAGGCTTGCCAAACGCCCTCGTACTCTCCTCCGCATGTCCGATAACCCATCACCTCAACGCCACCTCTCACCTGAAGACTCGCTCTCTCTCTCCCAAATCCTTAAAACTTCAGGTAAATCTTCCTCACCTCCCAAGTCTTCTTCACCCCTTCTCACCCCCACTGACTCTGTAATTCACATCTCCTCTCCCCAACCTGAACCCATCTCTATTTCATCATCTTCATCTCCTACCAATCCACCCATCACAGAAACCGTTACTGAACCCTTACCACCTCTTTCAATCGCCACTGAAACTTTACAAACTGAAACCACACACACCATTCCTGAAACCCATACTGAAATCCCACCCACTGAAACCCAACCTGACCTTATAATCCTTCTTCCACCACCAATCCTTATACCAACTCCATCCTTCACTGAAATCCACCAATCTTTCATAACTCCAGTAACCCACTCACCACCTCACATCACTAACCCTGAACCCCAGCCTAAATCCCCTTCACCCACTCACATTTACTCTTCACCTGAACCATCACCCCAAACTCACCACTCTGACCCTAACCCAAGCCACACTGAACCTCCACCTCATCAAACTCACCCTATCTCACCTCATACTGAACAACTCACTTCACCCCCCACTGAAACTGAACCCCCAACTCCAACACCTCCCACTGAAACTGACCATGGCACATCTCCACCTCAGACTCACTCACCGTTTGAACCTGAAACTGAAATTCCCCGCAATGAAACACATGACCATACCTCCACCTCCCAAACCACTGAACCCACTGCAACTCCAGCTCAAATATATCTAAACAACATTGAGTTGCAGTCTATCTAATTCCTAACTGCCACCTTTCCTGAACTCTTCAACCACCCCCACCTAGCCCAAGCCTGCCAGCGTCTCTGGTCATGGAGGACCATCCGATTTTTGGACTCACAGGCCCTAGAATTCAAGGTCCATACTGATGGCATGAGTGCCTTTTTGCTCGAAGAAGCTGAACTACAGGCTTGCTTCCAATTTACCGATGCCCATGATGCATTTCTGAATGCTGAGGCTTATATTGAGGCTCAACTGGCTCACGCTGAGTCTTCAGCCGGCCGTGCATACGTTCGCAGGACACCTTCTGCTGGTCCTTCATCTTTTGCTCCCACTCAGTCCATGGCCTTAGTGCCTTCTCTTGCTGATACTGCTATTCCTGAAGCTCAATCTTCAGAAGGTGCCCTCATTGAGGCGCACATGAATTTTGTTGCCACTGAACTCAAGAAGCTTCTTGAGGCTGAGAGTTCACGCATAGTCAACCAGACCAGCTCAATAATCAACGCCCTCCAGGCCACTTACTCTGAGAAGTGTTTTGATTCAGATTCCAATACCTCCCCTGAAAAGATGTTGTAAGACCAGTACTGAATCTTAGTGTTTTGTCTAAGAACTCATATGTTAGGGAGTTCTAATTTTTCAGGTATACTGAAGGACATCCCCACTGAAGATTCAAGCTATCCCAAAACTGAAGGACCTTCTCCACTGAAGTCTGTCCTGAAGTTTTGAAGAAGTTAGAAGCTATGTCTTTGCCAAACTGAAGTCCAGTACTGAAGATCCATCCTGAAGTTCTAAACTGAAGATCAGTACTGAAGTTCCACACTGAAGTCTGCACTGATGCTCTAAACTGAAGTTCTCTACTGAGTGACAGCCTAGTCAGTAGGCCTTTCCTTTTATAGCAAAAATCTCGGTTAGGTGAACAAGATCTTTCTGCAGACACCAAAAATGGCAAAAAGGACGAAGACTCCAACGGGAAGAATTCAAATCAAAGCTCTATCTCACAACGGCTATATCTTTGAGAGAGCACTATAAATACCCCGCTGCTTCAACACTTCAAGATACCGGTTACCCCTGCTATCAGCTCTCTATTGCTATCATCGCTCTCAAGCTTTCAAGCTCTCAGTCCAGAACACACCAAGCTTTCAGTTCTTACTTCTTAGTGTTCTTAAGCAATCATTTTGTAACCGAAGAACAATCTTAGTATTAGAATTAGTTCTAAGCTAGTAGTGATCAGTTCAACTGTACATCTAACCTTCACGGTTGATCACTGTAAGATTGTTATCTCTCCATTAAGTTGGAAACCCTCGACTAACATCGAGTACTCGTGGACGTAGGAGTTTTTATCTCCGAACCACGCAAACCAAATACTGTCTCTCCTTCTCATTTAATTTCAGTATTCTATATTCTTTATTAATATCAACTGAATATTGATTAATTGAAAAGAGAAACAATTGCATTAAGTTTTCTGAAGCAAACGAGTTAAAGATTTAAAGCCACCACATTCCGCACACTTAAGTTATTAGTCCATCAGTCAAACACTAAGTGTAGACTGAAGGATTCCTAACTGAAAGTTCATCTCTCTCACTGAAGTTCCCTCCCTTCAGTTCAGGAGCACAAAAGTTTTAACTTAAAAATTGAATGGTGTATTCCCCCCCCCCCATACACACAGTTTCACTCGTTTCGGGACCAACAGATTCTTATCCACAATCAAGAAAATTTCATGGGCATGTCTTGATATGATTGAAAAACGAATGATGTGTTATATACTTAATTGTGTTGATTTATGAACCTATATATAAAAAAGAATACTAGATTACTCTTTAAAAAATTTCTCTTTCAAAAAAATAATTATGAAGTATTAAAAAAAATCATACGCTACAATCAAGAGACAAAGAGTTGAGAGCGTGTATGGTTGATTTAATTGGCTGTTAATTAATTTCAAACTCCTAAATATTACGTAGTACTATGTAGCAGATTGAAATAATTAAGTTATAAAGAAGGTAGAGAACAACAAATATTTGCATATAAAGAACAAATGAGATCTCACACAATAATTGCGCTCGAAAATCCTTAACCGATATTTGAAATCTAATGTGGGAGTTGCATTTTGAAAAAAAAAAAAACAAACTCTCAATTGCAAATCATGTGTTGATGGAGGTTATAATCTATAATGTTAACTTAACAAAGTTAACATATTTATATATAATAATATCTAAGTTTTGAATTAAGAACATTAATTATAACTTAATAAAAAGTTTTGTTTTAAAGAATAAACTAATAAATTGTATATACATACAAAAAATTAAAATTTTGAGGGGGTGGTGGCCACCACCAGCCACCCCCTCGCTCCGTCTCTGACCGTGAGTACATTAAGAAGTACCCGCCGCGGATAGTTGATCGGGTTTAGATAACAATAATGAAAATTAATATATTAATATGAATCATGTAGTATTACATCACGTAGAATTAATTACTGAATGCTATTCAAAATTGAAATCGAACAATAGTGTGCCTTGTGTGATTCCATGTGCTATATTTTTAATGTAAATCATGTTGAATGCAAAATTTGCTTTTCGACAATGGTATTGACAAACAATTGGCAGTCTGGTATTACCTTTTCATCTTCTTTGAAAAAAATGTTTTTGATGATACATTATTGGTATATAAGTTAGCTAGTATCGAGTCGGGTTGTTATCAGGTTGAATTAATAAGGACATAACTTATTAAAACAAAATTCGAAATTAACTTATTAAGAATGTGCTCGTCCTCAATATGAATCTGACATGTTAAGCTTAAATTCAAACCCTGTATAATCAAGCACAATAATTTCCATATTAACACGAACAATAACGACACTATAATAACACAACACTTTAACTATGCAATAAAAATATAAATTCATACTCAAGCCCTCAGTAAAAAATATATTACTAAAACATTGATTCTATATAATATATTTAGTTTTTAATTTAAAAGAATTATAATTATTTTTAAAAATATTTAAAAGTGATTCTACCTCAAAATATAAATTTTTATGAAAGTTAGCTATTTTTTTAAAGAGAAACTCGATAAGTAAACATAATCACTTTTAACTAGATAGAAGAAATAGATACTCAAATTAAGCGTCTATTGTGCAATGAAAAATATAATCTAGAATAAGACAAAAAAAGTTAGTACTTTTTAAATAATCAATATTTATTAAAATTAAAATATAATCATTCACACAAGTAGAGATGTTCAAACAAATCATAATAGTATCATAAACTCTGACCATATGGTTCCAAATTACACCTGTATTGGGAACGATTCAATTCCGAACTGTCGCATCTTCCAAATTTTTTAATATACATTCCTATCTATATTCTAATTTTATATATTTTATTATATAAAACAATTATTTATGAATTATAAAATTACTTATATTATAATTTATAAATTTATATAAATATATACATTTTGGCATTTATAAAAGAATCTGCAATTCCAAAGCCGGTTTCAATTCCAAATTGTGAATTAATGTTCGATTACGACATCAAAATAATATAATCTTGAATCAACGATTCGATTATGAACGGTTAACCGTAATTATGAACACAGTTTTCTTAAAAAAGCAGTTTAGCAAGTTGAAAATGAATGTAAGCGAATATTAATTAAATGTGAGCATATTCTTCTAAATCTACACTCATTATAATATTCATCTCCTTCCATCTGTTCTGTTATCTTCTCTTCTGTTGTTCAGCAATCAATCAGCATTGTACTCTTCGCATCAACTATTCATCTCCTTCCTTCTTCCTTCCCCTTGGGATCCCACCGGACTCTGACGTCATGGCCACTGCCGCCGCGGATGCGCTTTCCAAACTCACTGTAAACGATTTGGCCTCCGCTGCCCCTAATCTCCGCAAAAATCTCTCCCTCCTCTCGCCAGAACAGGTGCTCATTTTTTGTTGGGATCGTCGATTGAATTTTATGCATTCATGGCGAGCTCTTGGTGGATGTGGTTCATAGATTCTGTTTCTATGTTTAGGTTGAGTTGGCGAAGGTGCTTCTGGAATTGAATCAAGTTCACTTGTTCGAGAGTTGGCCCGAACCCGGGGTTGATGATGATGAGAAGCGCGCGTTTTTCGAGCAGGTGATTCTTATTATTAGTATTTTTGAACTCGTTTTGCTCAAACGGCATGGGAATTGAGTTTACATTCCTTGATTTGCTTGATTTAATTGATTTGAAACTCTGGATGAAACTTGGGTTTGTGTTTAGCTTCTTTGTTCTTCACCAATGCTGGAATCAGATTTCATCAAGTTTTTTTAGTTAGCCTCATTCTTGTAGTTCTCTGATATAGACTAAAGACTCCTACTTTATTGAACAAGTTTCAGGTGGCTAATCTATGTGCTTTTTTTTTTTTTTAATTTTCATGTTCCTTAAGTACTTCCCATATATTATTAGAAAAAAAGTTCGATCTTTTTTGGTAGGTATTACAGTGTTGGTGTGTTATGTCTAACCTTAATGATGCGTAAAATCCTTTAAATTTAGATCGATAAATTGGCAAATGAGCTTTGGACATGTATACTGAACCACTCTCTGAGAAACGCCTATGGTTTCACAATTTCTCCTAATGTTGTGTTCATCTTGCAAAAACGCGCTGAAAAAGGAAAAAGAATAACATGAGAGGTGATCTTTTATTTCACTGATTTTGATGAATTTTCTGACACTTAGTCCTTTTTCTTTTAATGATCTTATAGGTTTGTCGTCTTAATGCAAGTTACCCTGGTGGCCTAGCCTCCTACATCAAAACTGCTCGTGAACTTTTGGCAGATTCAAAGGCTGGGAAAAACCCCTATGACGGATTTTCTCCTTCAGTAAGTTAGATTTTCCTTTACTATATGCTAAAGAGTTGACACATGCAGATTCATTTTTATTGTTTCTGGAATATAGGATAAGCTTTTAGTTTTCTTTACCTTTGATCATGACTGGATTTGAATACTTTGCTCAAAAAAACTGCCATATTGTTTTGAGAAATCCCTTGACTGTATCACTGTAGTATTAATTTGCTTCTTCATTTGCAATATCACATGCTTTCTCACTTACTCTTGAAAGTAGATGTAGCTCACTTCATATTAGTTTGTCTTCGGTGTCTTCATGTGCCATATTTTTTTTGGAAATTTCAGTGAACTAATAGAGAATATATTATATAGGTACCATCAGGTGAAATTATGAATTTCGGTGACGAAAATTTCATCAAATATGAGAATACGGGTGTCCGTGAGGCAAGGAAGGCTGCATTTGTCCTTGTCGCTGGAGGGCTCGGAGAGCGTCTTGGCTACAATGGTATAAAGGTAAGACAGTGGTGTGAGCAGTGCAAATGTTTCCATTAGTGTACCCAGTCGTGGAGTAAATCATTCCATTTGATGTTCTTGTTCTGAACTTTTTATTGAATGTAGTGCTGCGTACCATCATTGAGAAACTTTTCATGTGCTTATTATAGAAAATAATAAACTTAAGTTCCGTTGACCAATCACTATTCTTCTTCTTGCAGGTGGCTCTGCCATTAGAATCTACTACAGGGACATGTTTCTTACAGCACTACATTGAATCCATTCTTGCCTTGCAAGAGGCAAGCTGTAGGCTAGCTGAAGGTTTGTAAATGAAAGAATTATTTTGAAACTTAAAATGTTGGAATATCAATTCGTAAAATATTTGAAATGGTTCCTCATAGACATGGTCATGCCTTCTTCTTGTCTGATTATGCTTGTTTTGTGAGAAGCTCCTGACTGGTTATGTTTGTTTGGTAGAAGGTTCTCTTGGCCATCATGTTCAGTGTTGTGTTTTAGGGGACTAATTTTTTTCAACATTAGTTAAATACATCATAAAATAAAATTGTATTTTCTTGTGAATAAAAGGGGTGAAGAAGGAAGTTTTCACTTTGGTCCATTGACCATTAGTCAAACTGGGTAACTACATAATATTATCACAGGTTCTCCACACATATATGGGATAGCTGATCGAGCTTTTTTACGAACCATATCTCATCAGAATTAGATGATCGATTTAATTAGTTTTAAGGTTATCCTATCTTACCATGGAGAACTTATTACTGTATATTTCTATAATATTCTTTTACAAATACAGGAAAAGCTTTGTCATGGAATCATCTTAGAAAGTAGTAATCCCCAGAATATTTTTTGATGATCAGCTAATACTTTTTCATTATATTCTATCTTCTTATAAATGTAGGTGAAGGACCAACTGATATTCCTTTGGCTATTATGACATCTGATGACACTCATTCACGTACCATAAATCTCTTAGAGACGAATAATTATTTTGGGATGAAACCATCACAAGTTAAATTGGTGAAGCAGGTGATCTTCTAAGAACATCTACAGTTCAGGAATTCGAATTGCTTCTAATTGACTTGCATTCTTCCTTTGAATTTTCCAGGAGAAAGTTGCTTGTTTAGATGATAATGATGCTAGGCTGGCTGTGGATCCAAATAACAAGTTCAGAATTCAGGTGTCTTATGCATATTTATCTTATGAACGAAATTAATGGATCAGAATTTTTCAGAAATGTAATTGCTAGTGGTCTTTTGTCCAACTTTTCTGTAGACAAAGCCACATGGTCATGGTGATGTTCATTCACTTCTCTTCTCATCTGGTCTCCTTAAAGAGTGGTATGCACATGGGTTGTCCTCTTCATGTTCACATCTTTTCTTTGATTCATAATCAATATTAATTGAGTTTTATGATTTACCCTCTGTTCTACATTTCAGGCACACTGCTGGCCGGAAATGGGTTCTATTTTTCCAAGATACTAATGGTCTTCTATTCAAGGTTTGACTGGTTCATAAATATTTGCACTAATGATTCTTGTCATTATGAAAACATCAATATTGGCACTCATTATTCTTGTCATTCTGATCCACTACTACAGGCAATTCCATCTGCATTGGGTGTGAGTTCTATCAAAGAGTACCATGTTAATTCTCTTGCAGTTCCCAGGAAAGCTAAGGAAGCTATTGGTGGAATTACTAAACTCACTCATAAAGATGGTATGCTATTTTGATATTGTATGCTCATGCAAGATGGTATATAAAGATCATATGATTGCATTATGATTTAACTTTTCCAGACCCCGTTTAGTGGCTATTTCCTCCAACTAAAGAATAAGTCAAATATTTCCAGTTACCATGCTCTGTAAATCACTGTCTTCTGTTTATGCTCCTAGACATTCGTTTCCAAACTGACTTCAGTGTTAAATGAAATATTTTTCTTGTTGTACCCAGTACCCTGGTTGTGCTATTGTTTTGTGAATATAATGACTTACGATATCATGCTCTAGAAGACTAGAATCTTGTCAACCTCAGCTGAGCTTGTCTAAGGTTTCTGCTGAAACTTGCCAAGTGTGCATCTAGATTGTATATAACATGTCTCTAGACTCTCTACTAACCGCACAAAACAGAAACTACAAACTTAACACAATTCTATGAGATCTACCATGGATTAATCATAATATCATAGTTTATTATTTTATATCTTGTCTTTTCTTTTGACTATAGAAGATTGTTATTTCACCCCATGCTATTCTGGGCAGGCATATCATGCTGGTTAAATTCAGTAAAGGCAAACAGTTGAAAATTTCTTCTTACAAATGTGAACAGGATTGTAACTACTGCTAATTATTACTCGACAGCCCTCAATCACTTCAAGATTTTAACAGTATTCAGCGACCATATCTTATACCGTTTATTGATATATTGAAGCTTAAATTTTGGTCAGGGAGGTCCATGGTGATCAATGTGGAATACAATCAACTTGATCCATTGCTCAGAGCTTCAGGATTTCCTGATGGTGATGTGAACAATGAAACAGGATATTCTCCATTTCCAGGCAATATAAACCAAGTATATCTCGTCCAAAACTATTATGCCATTCTCTATTATATTATCTAAGATTTTCTAGAAACATAAGTTTGATTGATCAAATGAAATCATTAGGTTTTCATTTTTGGCTCTACTCTACCTAGTTTCAAGTATCTAAAAAATTTGATTTACTTTTTCTCATGCAGTTGATTTTTGAGATTGGGCCTTATCTGGAGGAACTTTCTAAAACAGGTGGTGCTATCAAGGAGTTTGTTAATCCAAAGTAAGTCATTATGTCTCTCCTAGCATCTTTGTAATTATTCTATGGTGTTCCAAACTTATTGGGCATAGCTATGCAGATTGCAATAGGAGCCAAGCTATTTATTGATTTCCTAAGTATGAATTCTAATGTCTTCTAAGGCTAATATTCCTTGCTGATGGTTTATTGACTATAGTATCTACACAAAATATTTTTGAGTGAATTCATTTGTGTGTTCCATCTATTGAAATAATTTAGGTGTGAGTTTGCTTGATTTTTTTCGTCTTGTTGCATTTAGTGAATCAAAAATTTCAATGGACACAAAACATAAATTAAAAAAAGGGAACCGTGAGACTAATTAATGCTGTTGTTTTTTGAATGATATTTGAACTTCACTTATCTGTACATTGTTGTCTTGACTGGGTTTAGGAGGTGCTAATGATTTACTGTATGCTTCAGATACAAAGATTCTACTAAAACTGCTTTCAAATCATCTACTCGGCTTGAATGTATGATGCAAGATTATCCTAAAACTCTGCCACCTTCAGCTAGAGTTGGATTTACTGTAAGCGTAACCTCTAAATCTATATCTCATTTTGTTTTGACAATTTTATATACTCCGCATGCTCTATGTTGTAAGTTCCGGTTTCTCATCATAACAAATAAATACTCATGCCAAATAGGTAATGGAAGCCTGGCTTGCTTATGCACCCGTGAAGAATAATCCTGAGGATGCGGCTAAGGTACACACTTACCATTTATTTAGTAACATGTTTTGAACTCCGATACATTAATTCAAGTGTTTGTTTGTTTAATAGATGTAAGTTTGTATCTCTTCTCTCTCCATAGGATATTATCTAACAAAACCTATATCCTTATCCTATGCACAATGGTTATCAAATTCAGGAAAAAATAGCTTGCATATGCTTTATGATTTATTCAATAATCAACTTTAAAAAGTGAACATCAGAACGTGTATTTGTTCTCCTTGGTTAAATGCTTAACATGTTACTGGAGCATGATACCGAAGAAGCATAAGATTTTTGTATACAACCTTTTTAGTTTATATGGACTCAGAAATCTGTCACATTTCATTTAGCTCTCTGCTGATTCAAGGAAACCAATGAGAACTTGATATTTGAAATTATTGAAGTTACATTCAGAGTGGTACTCCAGAAAATGCATAAAGCTTGTACAAATATACTATTTTGTATTTCATGCATGATATGCGTTGAAATTGTTTTTGGATCTGACTTTTGATTGCATTCTTAAGGTACCCAAAGGAAATCCATATCACAGTGCTACTTCTGGAGAGATGGCTATATATAGGGCAAACAGCCTTATTTTGAGAAAGGTAAAACCCCTGCAAATATGAAGGTCCTTTTTATATGTAATACTTGTTTCGTCTACCGTGGATTAACAGAGAGCGTACACTTATAACTTCTAGATGTTATAAATTATACAATGCAGAAAACACCTTTTCACCAGATGGTAGTTGTTTCTTACAATTGCTTTGTCATTTTTAAAACATCATTTTATTGCACAGATCATCTGAATTTCACATCTTTCCATCTAAAAATGGCAGTTCCCTTCCTCTTTGCACTTCCTCTTTGCATATAGATTAAGAAAATGTGTTTGATGCATTTTCTACCCATAAGTATCCTAGCTGAACCGAAGAATTGAAGCTCTTATATACTTCCATTGCTTTCTTTGGACATGCAACTGAACATGTCATGTTAACAGGCTGGTGTCAAGGTGGATGATCCAGTTCAAGATGTATTCAACGGGCAAGAGGTGGACGTATGGCCTCGTGTTGCATGGAAGCCTAAATGGGGGCTTACATTTTCAGACATAAAAAATAAAGTCGATGGAAATTGTTCCGTTACAGGAAAATCTACCATTGCCATAAAGGGCCAAAGCATCTTTCTCAAGGATCTGACCTTGGATGGAGCTCTAGTTATAGATGCCGTCGACGGTGCTGAGGTAGGTTATCAACAATTCAACATACAAAATAGTTACACATTCAAACCTCGAGTTATGAGCTAATATGTGTTATTTTTTCTTGAAAATTTACTCAATCCCTACACCTATTGTCTCAGGCATTAACCTCCTACCACTAGACTTACACACACACACATATGTTACTTTTTTATGACACAGGAAAGTCCGAATCTGAAAATTGGGCATTCTTTCAAACAGGTTAAGGTCGGAGGCACTGTGCACAACGCAGGATGGACCATCGAGAAAGTTGATTTCAAAGATACCAAAGTGCCTGAAGAAATAAGGATCAGAGGTTTCAAAATAAACAAAGTGGAGCAACTGGAGAAAACATACAAAGAACCAGGACAGTATTCATTAAGCCCCTAAAATCTGATTCGGAAAATAGAGGTCGGTCCACAATTTCTTTGCATGATTCATTTAACTTTATATGATTTTTGTAACATTATGAAAATAAAACTTAGAGCTTCTGCAACTAATTGGAACTTTGATGGTTCATGCCTTTGAACATTGAATAATGGAAGAAAGTAGACTAGACCCATCTAGGCTATCAGCATCTCTATATTGAGTACATATATAACTCACCTCTAAGAAATTTCTTTCTTTCATGCATCTTGGCTCTGCTCTTCTTGCTAAAAGTAAAATGAAAAAAGGTGTAATATTTACAATTGACTTGTATGATATATGAATATGTCTTCTCTTAAATCTTGAGCTTGAAATCCATATTGTGATTGATTCGTTTACTTGTTGTGGTACACTCATTTGCTTGTTCTAAATTTGGGCCAAGTTTGGTGTTATTCCCACTTAGATTCCTTATTATGATTGATTCCGTTTACTTATTTTGGTACACACATTTTACTTGCTCCAAATTTAGTGCTATCCCTTCATTGAAAGTTTATGAGATTTTCATTAGATTGATATTGACTTTTGCTTTTGAGTAGACAAATTCATCACCGCCCGCAAATAACGTGATATATTATGTAGATAAATAATAAATTTTTGATGAAAGTTTAACTTCTCACTTTCCGACTAAGGTTTATTGAGTATGCTATGTTTTAATGTTTATTCAATATAAAACAATAAAATATAAAATATAGATTTATTGATTATGATCTAGTTTAAAATTTATTTAAAAGAATAAAAATTTAAAAATAAAAATTATAGTGATTATGATCTACACGTTATGTGTTGGTATATTAACAAATTTCCACCTCGGGCGATGGAAGGTTACGGTTTGAGTAGATATATAATCATTGAACAGAGTCAAATTTAAATAAGCCATACAAATAACAAATACTATAACTTATTTATTTGAGGTTAGTAATTTGTAAGTTGCTTGGAAATAGAAAAGAACTCTAAGAAGGTTTGGAAAGTTGAGGTCGTGAAATTGGACAGTAAAGATTGAATTTCGAAAACGTGTTGTTTAATTTTGACAATTTTGTTTGCCTGAAACCCTGAGGAAATCACCCTTAAGCGTGTTTTATGCAACACGGTTATAATCTTGTTTTTATTGATTGAAGTGTTAATGTTAAAATGTACTACCTTCGTCTCAACTAGCTTGGTCTTTTCGACACGAGAATTAAATAGTGTATATTTAAAGTATAAAGTGATGATCTAAATATATATTATTTAAATTTATGTATGTAATACAGATGTTTTAATAAGGAAATGACTCAAGTTAGTTGGAACGGCCCGAAAAGAGATACGACTCAAGCTAGTTGGGACGGAGGGAGTAACTTGTCTAATCTATATGATCTCTTCTCTTGCCAAATTATTCATTTACTCTTGTAATGTTTCTTTTTGTATTGATGAAAAGAGACCTAAAAAGAAGTTCGAGTCTTGGACCATTGTAATTCTCATTCCAATTAGGGGAAGTTAAGGTTATATTAAGTCTCATTTAGAATTTAAATTCAACACCAATGAAATAGTTTTAAAATATTAAAATAATAGGAATTCTGAAAATATTAGAATTAAAATTTGTAATTAAATAGGCGTGCCATCAAACTGTACTTGATAGAATATTATCATAGTAGAGTTCGCTCGATAAATAAAAATCGAGTTTGAGTTCGGTTGCACTCATTTATTATTTGATATAATAGATTATTTGAGCCCAAATTTGGAGTTCGAGCCGTTAAAAAGCTTGTTTATTATATTATTTTGAGTTAATGCATATATATATATATATATATATATATATATATTAATTGGACAAGTTCATGAATTACTTAGTAGATAAAGTTCATAAACTATTCGAAGTTTTTGCTTGTTTAGTTAGTTCGCCAATAAACTCGTTAACGAAGTACGCAAACTATTTGGAATTCTACTCTTTAAAATTAGATTCAACAAGTTCGTAAACCTCTCAAGCCAAATATCATTAAACTTGAATTGACTTGAAAAAGAATAAGCTCAGTTCAAGACTCTAATTCAATTTGTTTACTAAAAGAACGAATATCAAACGAGTCTTTATCAAAGCGAGCTTGTAATAACTCAATTTATAGATATTCTAAAATATAATTAAACTTTTTGTTCAAAAAGTCGAATTTGACGGTGGGAGCTACATTCCATGATTTTTATATAATTTCAACAATGATATAGTCGTTATGTGTAAGGTGGTGACCCATGACTTGGAACGGCAGTTAAAGTCGTTGGTTGCAATTTGCATTTAATTATGGATAAGGGTGTAATCGAACCGAACTAAACCGAATACTGTCAGGCTCGAGTTCGGTTCGAGTTTTGAAAACCAAGCTCGAGTTCGGTTCGATAAATAAAAATCGAGCTCGAGTTCGGTTCGTTAATTATTCGATTTAATAGTAAACTCGAACCCGAGCTCAAACTTAGATCGAGTTCGTTAAATATTCAAGTTCGAGTTCGTTAAAAAGCTCGTTTATTAAATTATTTTGTTAATATATGTATTTTTTATATTAATTTGATAAGCTCGTGAACTAATTCGTATATAAAGTTCGCGAACTATTTGAAGCTCGGCTCGTTTTTTAAGTTCGTGAACAAGCTCGTTACCAAAGTTCGCGAACTATTTGAAGCTCGGTTCGTTAAATTATATTCAAACTTGTTCGCGAACTTTTCGAACCGAATACCTTTAAGCTCGAGTTCGGTTCGTTAAATAAATGAACAAATTCGAAACGAACTTTTATCGAGCCGAGCCCGAATAGTTCATGAATAGTTTGATTTGATTACAAGCCTAATTATGGACCATTGATTACATCAAGTGGGACCCATTATAGTTAAATCCCATTTATTCGGAGCGCTCCCTATGGACAAATTAGGACCAAACATATTATTATGATTTATTAATTTTAATTAAAAATATTATAAAGCTAAATGTAATTCAATAAAAAAAAATGAATTCAATTAGGAGAGGCCCATTTTAAAGAAACTGTAGATTATGCTGCGTTTTGAATGTGTAAACGTATTTGACGGTGTGCCGTCCACTTAGCAAGATCATTTCAACTATTACCCCTAATTCAATGTTGCTTCTTTCTTTTATTTTTCTTTTGGAAAGAAGCCTAATTCAACATGGTTGAGACTCCAAAGAATTGGTAAAGCCTAATTAACTAATTAATTATTACTATCACTTAACATCGTGGTTGTGTGTAATTAGACATTGATTTTATACTATAATATTATGATGTTTTTTTTTTGGAAAATTGTTATTTACGACTCGACACTACAAACATGTTGAGTATATGTAACAAATTGTGTGAGGAAATTTTTATTTTGTTACATTTACATATCATATGTAACATCGTGGTTGGGTGTAATTACGAAGCGATTTTTGGGTGTAGTTTTTTTTTATCAATGCTTCAATCTAGTTCACATTTTCTGTTTTTCACTTCTAAATAGTCTCAAGTCTCAATCGTTTTCACTAGGAACAATCTTTTTGTTATTTTCTCGAAAAAATATTTATTTGGCAACACGTGTCAGTTGTCACACATACTCCTTTCTAAATATGAATAATATTAAAACAAATAAGAGAACAAATACTCCCATAATACTAGTCAATTTTTTTTCGAATCATTTCAAATTATAATCAAATTTTTAAAAATAAATAATATTAAAATTTATTTTTCACCAAAATAATCTTATTTAATATTTATGAAAAAAGGCTTAAATTAATAAATAAGGACAAGATAGAACTATTAAGTATAAATTATATTTTTTAAAATATATTAAATACATTTTTTAATATATGTGGAAAATCAAACTGGATTAATGAAGGAGGATGGAAGAAGTATTATAAAAAAGAAATTTAAATTATACCCTAAATATCAAACACGTAAATAAAAATATAATAATTTCATTCTTATAAAGAACTTACTCTTCTTTTTTTTTTTTTTTTATCTACGTGTGGTCACTAGAATATTATTCCAAAGGGAAAATATATGGTAAAAAACAAAAAGTAGAATGAAACAAGGCACGAAAGTTCTCTACCTAATACTGTTCAAATAATGATCAAACACATATATGGAATCTTCAATCTCTTCCTCTCTCTTTTTTTCACTAATTAAAACCCACAAAATATTCTACTAAAAACGTAGTGCTTTCCCATTCGTTTCTTCTTTAGACCGTAACTCCACACGCATAATTATATTCTTCAAAATTCAAATAAAAAATTTCAACTCCCCCTTACCCTTATATATATACACACACTAATATTTCCCAATTAACCCCAAACAAATAAAACATTAATAACACAATATATATAATATAACTCACTACTCTTCTTTTCTTTCTTCTTCTTCTTCATATTCTTGATTACTATGTCTTCCATAAGTGGCGACGATCTTCACAGAATCTTCAAGAACTTGGACACGAATAACAAAGGCGAAATCGGGACGGAAGAGCTCCACCAGCTCCTCGAGAAGATCGGGATCCACACGAAGCTCGAGGAGCTGGAGAAGTTCGTGGGGCGGACCAGCCTCAACTACATTGACTTCTTCTTCTTCTACGAGGCCATGGTGAAGACGAAGATCGCGGAGAACGACGACCGGGACCGGGCGGAGAAGGACCTGCTGAAGGCCTTCGAGGTGTTCGACTTAAACGGAGATGGGTACATCTGCTGCGAGGAGTTGCAGAAGGTGCTGTCGAGATTAGGGTTAGTGCAGGAGAAGTGCAGCGGTGAGGATTGCAAGGAGATGATTAGTGTTTATGATCACAACTCCGATGGGGTTTTGGATTTCGAGGAGTTTAAGGATATGATGTCTCTGTCTCCCACTTCTCATCACCCCCAGATTTGATACATTTATTACATCATCTTCTTCTTTGTCTTTCATCTTGCATTGCATGTCTTCTCCTCTCTCTCTTCTACATATTCTTTTTTGATTATAGATTGTTATAGAGTTGATCATATTCTTGAATTTATAGAGTTTGTATGTAATTGAGATTGATTGGCTGCACTGAAATCTGAATCTCATCTGCTGTTTCTTGTCTTGTTTGTCATTAAAATGAATTTTTCCAATATCCAGGAAACTAAAATTATATTTAATTAATACTAAGTATAAATTAATTAAATTTAAACATATAAATTTGAAATTGAAGAAAACATGAAAATAATCATTAAAATTTGGTAATATAACATAAATGTAGAAACTGAATTTTAATCGACAATCTTGATGATTGGAGGTGATTAATAGAGCATTAAATATTTAGATTTTGATAAAGAAGATTAGTAGTTGAGTTGATTTATTATAGAATAGTAGTAATACTAAGCACGCGCAGCAGATAAGTATTAAGTATTGCTCTAATATAATATAACATTTCTTTAATAAGCATTTTTCAAAATACAAACTGAGTCAATTCCTTTTGGTTATATTCAATTTGTGGTCTTAAATTTGTCAACTATTGCAAATAGTCATTATATGTCATCATCGCCCAACTCTTCCAGAATATATACATATTCATTCCGTACGGCATGCTTTACACCCCTATATATTTTCTTACATTAACAAAATTAATTTTTGACTTGAAAAGTTATCAACTATTATTAGGATGAACAGATTAATTACTATAATTAAGGTTCAAATTCCTCTAGTTTTTGCCATATATTGTTCTAGATATGGAATCCAACGCTCTTATGTAAATGTGTTCTCTCAATTGAATAAGATCTCTGCCATCTTTTAAATAAATTGATTAATATTAATTTTCTTCATATGATCTTATAGTAGATATATTCTCTTATAGTAGAAATTGAAAGTAAGTATACTTAATTTGGAGCAATACTACTCCTGCTACTTAATTTGTGATTCATTTTTACCTGACACGTGTCTTAAAAAGTAATTTAATTTAAAATTATCGTGTTTTGAGTAAATTTTCGATATTACTTAAATTATTCATTATATTTGTGTATAAAGTCAAGATGTTCACTTATTAAAATATATATAAAAAAGAATTAAATAATAATTTCGTAAACGAACCAAATAACAAAATAAACAATAAATTCGTAAAAAGAAAAAAGAATATAATAAATGACATATTACAAAATGTCTAGAATAAGCATGTCAATAAAAAGCACATACTATCATTTGCTGGCTTAATGCACATATATATGGCCTATGGGACAACGCAAGTTATGACAGAAATACAGAAGACTGAGAAAAAAAAAATTTAATATATGAAGTCAATAAGTGAGTTCTAATCAGAGCTTTAATTCCCGTTGTGTATTACTACATTAATTGAATCGAATTGTACTAGATTAATTACATTTTAATACCCTAACTATTTACCTTTTTCAATACTAATTTCCTGAACTATACAAATATATATAATCATAATAATAAGACAAAAATGATGACGCACTAAATACCCAATTCATCACAAAATTGATACTATATATATATATATATGAGTCACTACATAACCTTTATGTGGTCGAAATTTCTATTAGTTTAGGACATTTATTGTTAATTAGATTTGAGAATAGCTACTTTTAAATTGTAAAAGTGTAATTTTCGTGAATATGATTATACTTCATGTATTTAGGAATGGTACTGATGGTCAATAGTATATGACTGAATTTTTAAATAATGTGATATTTAATTTAAAATAATTAAATTATCTAGAATCGATGTACGTTGTGTATAATTGATCGTGATATATTCATTTTCTCTAAATTGATTCCCGATAAGTGAGAAATAATGAATTAAAGTATCACTTCAATAGTGGAGTTATGAGTTGTTCGTGGGTTTGGGCTTGGCGCTGGGCTCGGCTCTGGGTTTGGCTCTGTCTCTGCCTAACAAATTTAATATTTGGATTAACGAAGCCCACTTGGAGATGCGCTTGAATATGCACAAATGTGTGTCTAGATTTATTCTGAAATCTTGTGCTTGGTTGAATATGTTTAGATTCATTTATGTAACCCGTGTAACCGCCACAACCTTAATGTGGGTGCTAATGAGCATTGATTCTCATTGATTTCATGCAGTTCCATGTAATGGTCTTCACCCTATAAATAGGGTCTTTTGCATATACAAGACATCTCATTTTTCGCACTGCTACTTGCATCAGCAACCTCTGCATACACATCTGCATTTTGCTCTGCATACGAGTTCTTCTTCTGCATCCCTAGAAGTTAGTAGCTCTTTTTGTACCTTCATCCAGTTCGCATGAGCTCAGAGGTCTGTGGCACTGCCACAACTGAGATAAAAATTCGTTTTATATTTGGGGACAATACACCACAACCGACAAGCACTATTGAGGCGTAAATTTATCTTGCGATCAGAGGGTTTCCTCGACTCTACTTCTATTTATATTACAGTTTTGTAGTCTTATTTTTAGTTTCAATTAATGTTATAATTTCCGTTGTTAACTCATCTCGTATATAATGAATCTTCTCTTTTTTCCAACAATAACTATATATACTCTATACAATATACTCATCTATCCCAGGATTGTTGGCCCATTTTGGCAAATTTGGATATCCCATTATACATGACCCATTCCCAATATAGCAAAATATTGACCCACTAAATAATGTTTAATTTACACTGATCACAACACGATATTCCAAAATTCTAATTCCTCTCTCATTTTTATTTCCCAATTCTCTCTCACCGCATTCTCTTTATTACTCTCATTCCCTTTTCTCCCACTCTGCATTCTCTCTCTATCACGGCCTTTGAAACCCTAGCCAAAACTCCAACCCTTCCCGCTTCTAATTCATCATTCCCACCTCTTTCTTTCAAGAAACCTTAAATATTTGAGTTGTTCTCCATATTTTGGATATTTCAGTCTCTTCGCCACCCCTATCTTTTGTCATGATGTATCCGGTCAACTTCGACACTATCTCATCCGATCTACCTAGATACATGTCGATCTACGGTGCATTCGAGATTTATTTGCCTCTTTCACCACCACCATCTTTTGCCGTGATGTATTCGGTCAACTTCGACCTTGTCTGCTCTGATCTATCTCGGTCTGTGGTGAATTTGAGATTATTTTTTTTACCTTTTTCGTCACCCCATTTTGTGCCATGATGAATCCGGTCAATTTCGTCACCCCCACCTTCTGTACTTAAAATTTGTAATTTAAATTTAAGATTAATTGATAATTAAAATTTTAAATTAATTAAAATTTGTAATTAAGAAATAAAGTTATTAAAAAAATAGAAGTTTAATTTATGTTTTTTTTAAATTAAAAAGATAAATAACTTGTATTAATATAAAACAACCAACATCCTTATACTCAATTAGTAAGGCATTATCGGTTTGCACGTTGGAAATAATGAGGCCAACACTATTGGACGAAAAGAGTAATATTTTTTTCATCCACGAAAAATGAATTCACTATTTTAAATTTTATATATATTTTACTACATGAAACTCTTTTGGGAACCTACTTTATAATTTTTTCCTAAAATTCTTGTTGGGAAATATTTATATGTGTTTTGCTTCAGATCCCAATACCTCCCCTGAAAGTTGTTATAAGACCAGTACTGAATCTTAGTGCTTTCTCTAAGAACTCATATGTTAGGGAGTTCTATTTTCAGGTACACTGAAGGATGTCTACACTGAAGATTCAAGGTATTCCAATACTGAAAGACCTCTCTACTGAAGTCTCCACTGAAGTATTGAAGTTGAAGTTAGAAGCCAAAGTCTTCCTGCCACTAAAGTATAATTGTTAAAGTCTGCACTGAAATCTATATTCTGGAGTTCACACTGAATGACAGTCTACATCGTAGGACTTTCCTTTTATGGCAAAGATCTCAGTAGGTGGACAAGATCTTGTGACAGACACCAAAAATGGCAAAAAGGGCGAAGACTCCAACGGGAAGGATTCAAATGAAGCTCTATCTCACAACGGTCAAATTCTATGAGAGCTCTATAAATACCCCGCTGCTTCAACACTTCAAAACACCGGTTACTCTGCTTCCAAACTCTCTATCGCTATCACTGCATTCAAAGCTTTCTATCCTTCAGTTAGAACACTCTAAGCGCTCAGTACTCATTCCTTAGTGTTCTTAAGCGATAAATATTTGTAACCGAAGAGTGATTAGACTTTCCTAAGTCATCTGTAAATCACTGTAAGATCTTATCCATTAAGTTGGAAACCCTCGACTAACATCGAGAACTCGTGGACATAGGAGTTTTTATCTCCGAACCACGCAAACCATATCTCTGTCTCTCTCTCTCTATTTTCAGTATTGATTATTTATTCCTTATCATTATCTGAATACTGATTAAGTGAAAAGAGAAAGACTGCATCAAAGTTTTCTGAAACAAACGAGTTAAGATTTAAACCACCACATTCCGCATACTCAAAATATTAGTCCATAAGTCAACCCTCAACTGAAGTTCCCTCCCTTCAGATCAGGAGCACAAAACTTTTAATCTTGCAAAAGAAACTGATTGGTGTATCCCCCCCCCCCATACACTCAGTTTCACTAGTTTCGAGACCAACAAGTGGTATCAGAGCAGTGATATGGCAAGTGATCACCACTGGACCAATAAGAATCATGAAAACTTTTCCTCAGGAAATCACTGGAACAAGAGATCCAGGAACTGAATTCAAGCCACTGAATGAATACACAGCCGACGAGAAGAAAATCGGTGGACTAGATGACTACGCGAAGCATATCATTTCAGGAACACTTGAAAGGCCCATGCTAGTGCACATCCAACACTGTGAGACTGCTAGAGAGATGTGGGAAACTCTCGAGCAAATGTGCGCTGGATCCGAGGAAATAAAAGAGAACAAACTAACCCTCGAGTGTCAAAAATATGACGCATTTTTGCAGGTATCTGGAGAATCCATCAGTGAGGTGGAGCTCAGATTCATGCAAATACTTACATCAGTCAGAGCATTGAAGCCTGACAAATACACTCAAAGGGAGATAAATCTGAAGATAGTATGGTGCATTCGACGTGAGGAATGGCTGCCCTACCAAATCCAAATCAGTGGGCGTTCAGACTTCAACACGCTCACAACAGCTGCCATCTTCAGTATACTAAAGAGCCATGAGATAAGGCAGAAAATATTGGACATTTCAAATCCAATAAGAGAAACTATTCCAGTCTCATCCTCAACACAAGACATTGTCGCCTTCAAGGCAGACAAAAGTCCAGCCAAGGAATCAAAGTCAGAGGCTCTAGACCTCGAAGGTATGACAAAGGCTGAACTCATGGACCAATACGTTTTAATGGCAAAACGTTTTGAACGTGCAGATCTGAAGAACAACCACTTCAGAAAATTCCACAGAGACAACCGTGCTAGAAGAAGCATGCCTCCATCTACTGAAACTACCACCTCTACATCAAACCAGGATACGACTGCCACTCAGTCAAAGCTTGAAAGACAACAGTACAACAAATGTGTGTGCTACGAGTGTGGAGCCTCAGACCACTTCAAACCTGACTACCCCGACCTAAGCAAAAAGGAAATGGAGGAACTCAGGCTGCGAAGGGACCAGCGAAATGCTGAAAGGAAAGCTATGATGGTTAATGATGATCCAGATCAGATCAACACACCCTCCAAGTCAAGCTACGAGAAGCACTTTTCAGACTCTTCAGATGATGAAGATCTGTGACTCCTTGCTACTGAAGAAGAGGAGTCAACTGAAGTCTTCTGCTTGATGGGCAATGGAGAGTTTGTTCCCCAGGTAATATATGCACATGTGATGCCTGAAGGCTATGTAGATCCCAAAACTAAGTTCTCAACATCATGTGCATCCATATCATCTACTACATCCATTGCATCCAAACCAGACGTTCAGATTCCATCTGAATGTACATTAACTGAAGTATCCAAAACTGAAATTTCTTCAGTAGAGGATGAGGAGACTATGGATGATGAGGCTACTGTCTCAATGGAAGAATATGAATCCTTATCTGAGGATTTTCGTAATCTACAAGCCATCTTTCTAATGATCAAGAAAGACAATGAGGATCTAACATCCAAACTGGATGTTGCACAAACTGAAAGACTATCTGACATTGAGACAAATGAGATTTTTTATCTCAAGAAAGAACTTGACTCTAAAGACAATGAGATACTATTCAGAGACTCTCAGATACGAGAACTCACTTAAAGGAACACATTGCTAGCTGAAAGGATAGAGTTCTACAAGACAAAAGTTGAAACCTGGACAAAATCTGGGTATACCAACCACATGTTGAGTGAGTCTCAACAACCACAAGGCAAAGGCCTTGGTTTCAGTAAGGACAAAACAAAAGTACCTTTTCTGGAAGTACCTAAACCATCATTTCCAATCATCTCCTTTGTGAAAGCCACTGACAAGGCTTCCACTGAAGAGATGTCTGCCAATGAGGCTATTAAAGCCGCTGAACGGTTTTCCAAAAGCAAAGGGAAGAAACAAGCCATTGAGAAACTATCTAAGGATAATATTGATCCTAAGATAAAAGTCATACTGAAAGAAACTAAGGCAAAGAAAGTTGCCACTGAGAACCCCATGGCTACTGAAAATTTGAAGTATATCTTCAGAAACCATGTTGCTTCTAAAAGCAACACTGTCACTGAAAAGAAGGCTTTCAGGAAGCCTAAGGCAACTGACAAGCCTAAGGTTACTGAAAAGCCAAAGGCAAAGGCAACTGAAAGGCTTAGGGCCCAAATAAAACATCAAGAACATCATGCCACTGAAAGGCATGAGCCTAGGAGATACTTTCAATCTCCTGAATCACGATCTTACAAAACTAAGTGCTCACATTGCACTTGTTCATCAAGTGACTCAAGAAGTCATAGAACACAACGATGGAAATCATATTCCAACAGATATGAACGTAGGAATTCATTCCCTAGTTCATATCGCACTGACATTTCTAGACAATCCCATGATTTCTATACTCCCCCAGTCTACTATTATAAATGAAGAAGTTCAGTGAGATCTGAAAAGACATTGGACTAAGCATCAATATACACAAACTAACATGAAGGCTAAAACTAAGCCTGAAGTTAGTCAGAAATATATTCCTAAGAAAGCCAACACCGACTCTCAAAAGAAAAAACATGTTGCATCCGCACAGAAAATCATTAAGCAACATTGGGTGCCAAAACATTGCATGCATACTGAAGATGGGTCTAGTTCTAAACTGGATCCTAAGACTCAGTAACTGCAGGACTCAGGACCAAGGAGAGATGCACAAAAGGAGCAGTCCAGCTGGATCATAGACAGTGGATGCTCAAGGCACATCACGTTTCAGAAAGAAGCCATCTCCAACTATACTGAGAAAGATGGTCCTCAGGTAACCTTTGGTGATAACTCAAAAGGTTTCACTAAAGGGTATGGTACTCTCAATATAGGGAATGTTTCAATAACTGATGTTTCCTATGTTTCTGGCCTGAAGCACAACTTACTTTCAGTAAGTCAGTTGTGTGATAAATGTTTTAATATTGTTTTTAGTTCTGATGAGTGCAGGATAAACAAGCTCACTGATGAGACCACAGTTATGAAAGGCTTCAGGGTTGGAAATATTTATGCTGCAGATTGGAAAGCATCCTCCCCTGAAACATGTCTGGTCTCAAAGAGCACTTCAGAACAAAGTTGGTTATGGCACAATAGACTAAGTCACCTGAACTTCAAAGTCATCAATAGACTTGCAAGACACAGCCTAGTTCGAGGGATGCCTAACCTAGTCTTCGATAAAGACCATGTTTGTGGATCATGCCAAACTGGAAAGCAGATCAAAGCTTCATTCAAGTCCAAAGAAACTCCATCCACTGAGAAGATTCTTCAACTCCTTCACATGGACCTATTTGGACCTGTGACTCCACTCAGTGTAAATGGTAGGAAATATTGTCTAGTGATTACTGATGATTTCTCTCGTTTTACTTGGACAGTATTTCTAAGAAAGAAGAATGAAACAATGGAGCGCATACCTGAACTGCTAACAAAGCTGAAGAATCAGAAGTCAACAAATGCAGAGGAAATCTACGAAGGAGAGATGAGCCCTGGTTCTGGAGAAGAAGATGACAGAATTCTGATTCAAGTTACAATACCTCCAGAAGCCAGAGAACAAATGCAGGAATTGAAAGAACTATTTGATGCCCGTCAGGCTGAACTGAGAGCCACTGATTCTCAACGCGCATCAAAGCTATATCAACTTAGGCTGCAAGGAAAAGAGAAGAGAACCAATCAAACTGATCCTCCCACGCGCCTTCATGCTGACTCATGGGTTAGACCCAACCTGAGTGATGAATGGGAAGATCTGAAGGATGATTTTGTGAAGATGCTCGATCACTGGATGATATATGGTATTTGTGGAGAAACTGATCGAGACATCCTTTTTCAGAATTTTATGAACGACTACCCAGATTCAGATTTCATAAAGATGATCAAAGAAGATGCTGTCAAGTCAGGAATCACAATCTCTGCTCCTGGCAGGAAACAATTTGATCGACCTAATCTGCCAGGTAGCCCATTTATGGACAAAAAGCTAATTGAATCTGAAGCCTTAATTGCTGCACAAGTGCTTGGCTGGCAAGACCTGAATCTGAAAGGACCTTTCAGAAAGCTAAGGGATGACACATTCTTAATGTTCAATGTTGTATCTCCTGAAGCACAGTTAGAAATGGTTCAGAAGGCAAGAGAAGAAAAGAAGAAAGCTGTTCCTTAACCTTTTTGTTGTATTTTTCATTCTTACTGAAGTTCTTGTACTGAACATCTCATGTACTGAAAATCTCTTGAATGAAATGCAACATTTTGTCTCTCTTGATCTCAACCTGATGACAATCTTCTAGTTGTCCAGGCTCTGATTACATTTTTTTTTGATTTGATATACCTATCTGATTAACTAACCCATCTCTTCTTATAGCGTAAGTGTTCTCCAGCTTAGGGGGAATATCTTAACTTAGATAGATGTTTTCAGGTTAGGTATTGGCATCATCAAAAATGGGGAAATTGTTGGGAAATATTTATATGTGTTTTGATTCAGATCTCAATACCTCCCCTGAAAGTTGTTATAAGACCAGTACTGAATCTTAGTGCTTTCTCTAAGAACTCATATGTTAGGGAGTTATATTTTCAGGTACACTGAAGGATGTCTACACTGAAGATTCAAGGTATTCCAATACTGAAAGACCTCTCTACTGAAGTATTGAAGTTGAAGTTAGAAGTCAAAGTCTTCCTGCCACTAAAGTATAATTGTTAAAGTCTGCACTGAAATCTATATTCTGGAGTTCACACTGAATGACAGTCTACATCATAGGACTTTCCTTTTATGGCAAAGATCTCAGTAGGTGGACAAGATCTTGTGACAGACACCAAAAATGGCAAAAAGGGCGAAGACTCCAACGGGAAGGATTCAAATGAAGCTCTATCTCACAACGGTCAAATTCTATGAGAGCTCTATAAATACCCCGCTGCTTCAACACTTCAAAACACCGGTTACTCTGCTTCCAAACTCTCTATCGCTATCACTGCATTCAAAGCTTTCTATCCTTCAGTTAGAACACTCTAAGCGCTCAGTACTCATTCTTTAGTGTTCTTAAGCGATAAATATTTGTAACCGAAGAGTGATTAGACTTTCCTAAGTCATCTGTAAATCACTGTAAGATCTTATCCATTAAGTTGGAAACCCTCGACTAACATCAAGAACTCGTGGACGTAGGAGTTTTTATCTCCGAACCACGCAAACCATATCTCTGTCTCTCTCTCTCTATTTTCAGTATTGATTATTTATTCCTTACCATTATCTGAATACTGATTAATTGAAAAGAGAAAGACTGCATCAAAGTTTTCTGAAACAAACGAGTTAAGATTTAAACCACCACATTCCGCACACTCAAGATATTAGTCCATCAGTCAAACACTCTGTGTAGACTGAAGGATTCCTATCTAAGTCAACCCTCAACTGAAGTTCCCTCCCTTCAGATCAGGAGCACAAAACTTTTAATCTTGCAAAAGAAACTGACTGGTGTATCCCCCCATACACTCAGTTTCACTCGTTTCGGGACCAACAATTCTTATTAATCCTCTTACAATACACTTTTTCTGATTGAAATATTTCAAATAAAAAAAAAGTCAATTGTCATTTGTTGGTACGTACTTGTAGAAGAGGACATCTCGGCTGAAAAGTCAACAGCTAATTAGTTTTCAATATTAAATTATGAGGTTCCCCTACATTTATTAGGTTTATATATATATATATATATATATTCAATTCATCTCATTATTTTTATATATTTATATTATTACGGTTTTTAATCAAAACACACACAAAATATTGCGACAAATAAAATATATGTTTAACTAAATTCATAACAAAATATAATCAAATACAAGTATTTTTGTAAAATAGTAGCGTGAATTAACACTACAAAAAAAAATTATTTTAGCAACGGAATTTTTCCGTTACTAAAACAAGAAATTCCGTTACTAAACGTTTTAGTAACGGATTTGTAACGGATTTATCCGTAGTAATATCGATGGTTGCTAGAAAATTTAACAACGGAATGTATTCCGTTACTATATATAACAACGGAATTGTAATGGAATTTTCGTTTCTAAAATGGTTTCTTCTATTTTAGTAACGGAACTGTAACGGAAAATTCTGTTACTAAATTTTTAATAACGGATAATTCCGTTACTAAAATTTTACAAAAATTTCGTAACAATTCCATTGTCGATCCGTTAAAATTTAGAAACGGAAAATTTTTCCGTCACTATTCCGTTGCTATATAATACATTTCTTGTAGTGTAATTAGCTTGAAACTATAATATTATACAATTAAAATTTATATTTATTATAGAAAACAAATATTTAATATAGTTTGTCATAAAGACAAGCGATAAGAGGAATAGAAAATGTAAATAACACAAATAATTACATGAAAAATTAAAACGAAAGAGAATTTCCCATGCAATGAGATAAAAATATAGTACAAAAATATATTATCGCACCAATCCTAACCTTGAATGAAATAAGTAAGATCCAATCCTGATATACACAATTACATTGTGAAAAAAATAAAAAATAAATAAAGCGTGCATGTGTTCGTCTATTCAATTTTTATTTATTTATTTTTAAAAATTAATATCGCTCCACAAACCTTTCAAGTTCGTCCTAAATGTCCTAAATATTTTATCTCACTAATATTATATTCTTATATCCACAAATTTGTTATTCATTTTATACATATAAAACAATTAAATATAATAAATGAAGTGAAATTCAAATTTCATTCAACACGAAACATATCTAAAATCAAATTATGTTTTTGAAAATGTATGTTTAATGAGTAATAAATTAGTGGGAAGAGTTAGAGCATCTGCAGTGGCGGGCAGATATGGGGTTCGCAAAATGGGTTTCGGTGACATTTCTATAATTAAATGGAACTTTTTAAGTTTGGGGTTTGGGAGATTGTTGGTAGGTAGCAGTGGGGGGTTTACACTTTGGGGTTTGGGAAACTCTACTAATCATTATAGAATGATTGAATTTGTGAAAGTGATATTAATTTATTTTGTTAATTTAAATTTATAATATAAAATAAATATTTAATTTATGAAAAACGAAAAATATAAATATTTATTTAATTAAATTAAATAAATAAAATTAAAAGTAAAATAACAAATTTTAGAAATTAAAATTTCATTACTTAAATTTGAAATACAATACATAATTTAAACCCTAATTTAGAAATTGAAAATTACAATACATAAATTTGAAATACATTACATAATTTAAACCCTAATTTAGAAATTGAAAATTACAATACATAATTTAAATCCTAAACTTATAAATCAAAATCAAACCTACTTTTAATTTGTGCACACATCTTGTTGTGCATCTCGAGTTGCTCGGGAGTCATCCTCGACGTATCCTTCATCAAAATCTTCCAATAAGAAAGTTTTGTTGTTTCGTACGTGAAGTCGGCGATTGCGTTGGAGCTTAATTTCAAAGCATCCAACGCTTCGGAGGCACCTTCGTGGACGGGGGCGGAGTCGGAGGCGGAGGCCTTACCTTTGGCTTTTCTCTTGGCCGCCTTCGTCCCCATCGGACGTTCCTCGGGTTCGGGTTGGGCTTCATTACCTTGGGTGGAGTCGCTCGTGAAGCCTTCTCCCATATTGTTTTTCCCCCGTTTGTTGGAGGAGGTGTCGGGAAGAACTCGTTGGAACTTTTGCGTGTTCCGCAAAATCTCCCAACAATGCCGATATTTGAATTCAGCGTTCTTCATTTGCTTGTACTCCGCCAACGCTTTTTGATAGACGTCGTAGTCGGAGTTGCCGCTCGCCCATCGATCGGAGCACCGGTTGTAAATCGCACAAAACTCCCGTGTCGAAGCTTGGATACATTGTCAATGACACTTCAATTGTCGAAGGTTGCGAGGCCTCGCCGAGTTTTGGCGGTTGAAGGAGTCGGTGATGCGCTTCCAATAGGCCTCGCCCTTTTGGTTGTTGCCGACAATAGGGTCTTGGCTTGTGTCGAGCCAAGTGCGACAAAGTATGATGTCGTCGTCCTCGGTGTAGGCTTGCTCATTCTTGGGACGACCCGAAGTCTTGCTTCGGGAGTGAGCAAGAGGGACGTCCGTACCCTCCTCCAAGGAATCGTTCAAGTTGATTTCACCGGCTTCATCGGATTGTTGTCGGCCGGTTGAGGTGGTTGAAAATGTAGGACTCGGTTGTGAACCGAATGGGGATGTGAATGGAGGAAGTTGAAACCCGGGATAACTTTGGCCGGGATAAGTTTGACCGGGATAAGAATTAGTAGAAAAAAGAAGAGGGTTGAATTGTGAAAGTGAGAAATTAATTTGAGATTGAGGGGAGTGAATGTAGGGCGAGGGAATGTAGGGTGAATTTTGGGATGAATAATTGCCGGACGAATTGTTGTCCGAGCTTTAGTTGTCGGAGCTTGCACCTTGGCTCCCACTTCGGAACAAGAACGGATTGAATTCGTCATCCATAATATTTTTTGGTAAGTGTATGAAATGAGTAGTGAGTAGATATGTTTGAAAGATTGGAGGATAAATGAGATGTGTGAAAATGTGGGAATGGAATGTGGTATTTATAGATGAATTTATATTAAAAAAAAAAAAAAAAAAAAACGAAAAAAAAAATTGAAAATGGGTGGGGCGCGCGCCCGGGACACCTGCAGCGGTGAACCCGCGCGCCCGATATCGCACTTGCCATCCCCGGCGCGCGCCCGGGGCACCCGTAGCGCGGGTTTCGCACCCGGGCGCGCGCCCCCGCCCATTCCACGATGCTGCCCGGGTTTCGCACGCCCCACCGCTGCAGCTGCTCTTAGAGCGGAAGAGTAATAAATAAACTTTCACGTAACAAAGAGTATCCCTAATCTCTATTTATGTTTTCTTTTCTTTCAGAAACTTCTGTTTAATTATGTGTCAAATATGCGTGTGCAACCACGAACCCAATAATTGAATATTATATTTATTGTGTAAACAATTATTAATGGCTGGGACATAGAATTTGAAAGATCTAGTAGCATTCCTTTTTAAATTTCTTGCAAGCATAAAAGTATATATAATTATGTGAAAAAATTCAAGTGGACTGGCGTAATTTCGAGGTATTTTAGCATGGCAGCCCTTATTGAAGTATCACTAAATTGTTTGTGCTTTTCTCATTGATTAATTAATTCGTGTAGCTATTTGACCTCATTGGGTTGGACTACTATTTGATATTTTTCTCGTGTTATAAATTATAATTCATCTTTTGCTATTTCTTTACTTGCGCATGCGAAAGTGTATTGATTATTACTGCCAATCAAATATAATTGTCAACTAAATCAGACCAATTCTGCTTAACTCGACTCAGGTCTGTTATGGCCTAGTCTAGAACTAGAATCAATGACTTCGTTGAGTTGGATTATAATTCAAAATGAGTTTTGCTTTTCAATGAAGTTAAACAGCGACGGCTTGGTTGATAGGAATCGTGAGATGATTAGATCTTAGAAATGCGGAAGCGGTTTCATTTTATATGCATATCATGTCGGCCTGCTGCTTTGGGGAGATCCAACTGAATGAATACGGAAAGTATGAAAAAGTCTCTCGTAATGTATTTCATTGATTCAGTCGATACAGAGGTGCGCTTGAAGTGGGGGGAGTTGTCCATAACTCCCTATTGAATTGGGCCTTTCCCATAAGTCCCCACCGTCGGGGCATAAACACCCTCTTGCTACCCATATATGAGACGCCGTTGTCTTAAAATTATTGGAATGAGTTCCATTTATAAATTTCTTCTGGCACAACAAATTAACCTCATGATCAGACCCGTCTTTAGTACAATTCATTTCTATTTTGAAATCGGATACTTGAAATTATCTATTTAGTGTTACTATATATGTTGTTACTCATTTTCTCAATTTAGTACGTTTATGAATTTATTACCTAATTATTGTTTTTGGTAAGTGAACACGTCTACTTTTTACACCAAATCAATTAAATATAACAAATCAAGTGAAATTTAAACTTCACTCAATACACAGTATACTAACTATTTTCTTAAAATGCATGTCGGGTCAAAGTGGGTAAAAAAATGATGAACGGATAAAATATAATTTATAATAATCAATAAATTTAGCATATAATCTCTATACTTAAGTAGTCATATTTGTATAAATTTATAAAAAAAAAATCACACACATTTTAAACATATCAAATCTAATATATTTCAAAACTTATTGTAGACCAATGAATCCACCCAATCAAATCTAAACTCAGTTCATAAGTGGTCAATTTAAACTCAATTCACAAGTGGTGTTGAGATAGATTGTAGACTAAGCTGCCTCATTTCACAACTATATATATATAGTTTCAAACTTAATTAATTAACTAGATGACTTCATATATATATATATATATATATATATATATATATATATATATATATA
>JAPKLX010000047.1:2286919-2300835 GCA_026898415.1 Leonotis leonurus | reverse complement strand
ATATATATATATATATATATATATATATATATATATATATATATATATGGGCGCGCTCGCGCATAATAATTCATATATTTAATAAATTTATCAATTTATTAAATAGACGAATTTTAAATGAACTTTTATCGAATCGATCTACGAATAATTTACGGACGATTTGATTCGCTTACGTCCTAATTGGATCGTAGGTCCACCTCCTTAATTTTCATATGATTAGTAGACATTTGCATTTAATTAATTAATTAAATTGCTTGCCTTGTACGGCTTTATTGAAAACTATCACATTTTGCAGATCATATAAATAAGTTTGAATTCATTAAAGATGTTTTAAATGCTGCAATAGGATATGGTGGGCTACCTATATACATACATACTAGTACAACTTTAATTTAATTTATTACTCCTCTTCTGTATCAAACCTAATAAAGGAATTGTAGATAGCTAGAATGCTCCATAGTCATAGATACAACATCATTGCATAACTTTATAATTTGAATTTAAAATCGAGGAAAATATTATATATGATATAAATTATTATATAATCATAGTTTAATAGAAAGTGGTTTGATTTGTCCATGATAAAAAATATTATGATACATCTAACATAATAATACCATATTGTTTATAGGACGTAAGTTACATGTTTAATCATTATATTTAATAAATCACAATTATATTTATCAAATTAGATTGGTGTTATACTAATATGGTTCCGCAATACTTGATGTATATATTTTTTAATTATGAAATAAAAACACATACTCCACACAATTTCAATATCGTTGCGAAGAAGCAACAACGAAGCACATCAACTTTATGGATTGAAAGTAGGATGATCAATTTTCAACGCGACACGATAACCAGACACGAACTAACACTATATCAATGGGTTTGGGTTGGTCTTTATTGAGTTCGAATTCTAATTAGGTTGACCCAATAAGAACCTGAAATTTTCGGATCGGGTTCGGGTTACATGAAATGTATAAATATATTATCTAAAAATATTATCATTAATAATCGTATTTATACAATCGTGTTAGATTGGGTCACTATCGAGTTATTATCATGTTGGGTCATTAACAGGTCAGGTTCAACCTGAAAAACATGTGTAAATTTGGGTTCGGGTTTGGACCATTCAGAATGAGTTCGGATTTAAGTTTACTATACCATCAACCTGATAACGATTCGACGCTAATTGACACCCCTAATTAAAAGCATTAATCTATTACTCATTTTATCAAATAAAGGCATGCTATCCAAAAGTTATTTTAATTGTATTTAATTTCTATTTCTTTGAATTTTAAAACAGCATATGATTCGATCGAGAACCACAACTAATGCTATGAATTAATTCGAGTGATTAGCCGTTTCATATGTATCCAAAAAACATTAGTTAAAATTTATTCACTTTCTTGTTAGTGGATTCATATACTTGAGATGGATTAGAGTCGCCATTTCCAACACCAGTCACCAAATATTGAATAAATAAATCAGTGTAAACAATTTTGCAATTGTTGCAAATATATGTTTATATAGATTATTGTGCTCGCGGTTGTTGATATAATAATAATATATAATATCATATAATGATATAAATTACTATAATTTTTTTTATAAAATACTTTATTCATCCATAAATTGCTTACTGACTTTGACTCGATACACGTCTTAGAAAAGTAATTTCTTACTCAACTTTTTTATTATATTTAAATATTTAATTATTTATATAAAGTTGATGAACTTATTTATCAAAAAACAAAAAAAAAGTCTATTAACAAATTTGTGAAGGATCCAAAAGAAAAAACGTATAACAAAATTTATATACAAAAATAAATATTAAACTATATTATAATTAATAAATCTCATTTAAAAAATAAAAATTAATATAATTTTATTATTTATTTATATGATATATCACATAAATCATGAACATAGGGGAGTGATGTGTGGGTGGGCATAATTTTTCTGATAGAGTTAGTATCTTTTTGTTTGAGGAATATATATGTTTCTTACTATAATTAAATGATGACCAAATAACATTGAAATTAGCTCTATAATCTATATATATTAATTACAGAGATTTTAGTCATTTCCTCATCTCCTTCCTTTTGCTTTTTTCCCTTTGTGATCCAATTACTCCCTCATTAAATATTAATTAAATTATTCTTCTAAAGCAATATACAAGTGCAATATGTCACCATCTGTCACCACACACACACACACACAAATTGAGAGAGAATTAAATAAAAACAAAAACGATCTTATAAAGACAAGTGACAAATCCCTAAAAAATCTGGACTTGTGGACTGCTGCTATGCCATATACAAAAGAAAAAAAAAATCAAAATCAAAATAAAAAATTGATCCAAACACATAAATCTCCCCGAAAAATAAAATCTTATAACATATAATCTGTTTCTGATGACTGATGAGATATTACCAGAATCTTCCTAACTTTGTTCTCTTCTTTTTATCTGACTTTCCTCGAAATTTCTTGCAGTCTTATTTGTAATCCTCCAATAAAAAAATATCCGTACCTTAGTACGAAACAAAAGCGTGTCATGTTTAAAAATCATTCATCGAAATGAAATCTCTAGCTCTATATATAGTGATGCATATCATTTCAAACCTTCACAAACAACCTCTTTAATTTCTTCTTTGTACATACAACAAACATTAGGACAATGTACCCTCTTAGCACATTTCACTTGAACCAAATCTTCAATGAGTTAGATATGAACAAAGATGGGCTAGTTAGCATAGATGAGCTTATGTCCCTCCTCGAGAGGCTCGGGTTACACACTAAACGAGCCGAACTCGAGCTTCTGGTGGGCGATAAGACCCTCAACTTCGTCGACTTCCTCTTCTTCTACCAAACCTTGAACAATATCATTGTTCAAGAAAAGGGTCAAATTAAGGAGGAAATGTCTATGGAGAGTGATCTTGAGAAGGCCTTCAAGGTTTTTGATTTAAATGGTGATGGATTCATTTCTTGTGAGGAATTGCAAATTGCATTAGGTAGGTTAGGGTTATTGGATAGGAGTTGTGGGCATGATTGTATGCAAATGATTGGGGTTTATGATACTAATTCGGATGGGTTGTTAGATTTTGAGGAGTTTAAGGAAATGATGTTCATGGATTCCTTGGACTCTTGTTAGAATTGAAGTATATATAAATAGATGTTCTTATTCTTTTTCTTCTTTGTGCCTTTTATCTTATGAGAGTATTAATCTACTTTAAAAATCCACTATATGTAATGTATGGGGTTATATATGTATGTACATATAGTTTTGTTTAATATCTATATAGTTTTATTTATAATACTCACAATTTTAATCAAATTAAGTCAGTATTGAACAGAGGAAGTAATATATTAGAGATAAACTATTAAAATTCAATTATTTTTTAAAAATACACAAATCCTTCAAGGTTTGTTCCATTAGATATTTAAATGATTTTGCTCATTGATTTGGAATGTAAATTGATCAGATTTTTGTCCTTAGGAAACTAACTATAGATTAACTATCAACCATAATTTGGTTGTTAGAATTTGACAAATCTAGTACTTCGACCTTAAAAAATATTTTAAAGAAAAGAAAAAGTAGTTTGAAATATTTTATTTCAATGCCTTAATTATTTTATTGGTGACGCAAATGAAGACATTTCACTACGACGATTTATCTTTCATATAATTAATAGAGAAAATTTTCACTTTTCAGATATTAGAGAAAATTTTCACTTTTCAGATATATGGTCTTTGCTTACTTTTTCAAATAATAGAGTCGGTTTTGATACAGAATGATCATGTAAGCATTTCATATTTTCATATGTATAATAATTAATAGGCGGATGTTTGTTCGGGTCAGGTCGAGTATTCTATTCGAAAATTTTAATTTTTAATATTTGAATTCGAAAAAAAATTTGGGTACCCGAACCTGACTTGAGTATTTCGAGTAAGATATTCAGGTACTCGAAATTCCGATTTAATTTTAATTATTTGTATTTTCGGGTATTTAATTCATATTATCGAGTATTTTTGAAATTTTCGAATATTTTGAGCATTGAAATATTTTAAATTATAAAATTAATAAATATAAATAAAAATTCAGATTTCGAATAATACCCGATACTCTCTAGAAAATGAATACCCAAACCCAACCTGAAAACCTAGAAATCGGATATTCGAGTACCCGAACCCGATCGGGTATTACCTAAAAAATCCGATACCGAAACCCGGATAAACACCCTAAGTCAATATCTCACTTAGAGGTGGTTGCGATTTAGTTCGATTTTTTGATTCCACAAAATTGAAATCGGAAACTCCGGTTCGTAAATGTCGATTTTGGTTTAGAATTTTACAATTTTTATTTTGGTTTGATTTTTTATTTCGATTTTAACAGTTAATTCTCAGTTTCAAATTGATTTTTTATTTATTTAAATATATACAATAATTTATAGGCACCCACACACTCGGCATAAATTCATGTTCAAGTGCCTTGTAGAGATCAAATAAAAATCCTTACGAGTTAAATTTTAATTATTAAATTATTTAAATTAATGGTATAGATCAATTAATTAAAAGATAATTTATATATATATATATATTATTCAAAATATTTTTATCCTTTAAAATACGAAAATTTTGTTTTATCTTACTAGAATTTATATCGATCAAAGTATAGTTTAATTATATATTAATGAAAAAAAAATGGATAGTTAGAGTTATTTTTATTTAATACAAGTACATTTATTATATATATACATAGCTAATTATTTAAGTTATCTTCATAATTAGTACAAATGTCAAAATATATAAAAATAATATATAGTACTCCCTCCGTCCATAATAAGTGTATCACGAAGGAGTGAGCATGCGTTTTAAGAAAAATATGATATTATATGGTAATTTTATAAATATGAAAATGTGAAGTGATGTATTGTGTTGGAAAGTGTGTGAGTCCATGTATTAAAGAGGAAACAATACACTCTTTGTGAACGATATATTTTGATAATGATGATACGCTTATCATGGACGGAGGGAGTACATTCGTTTTGCTATTGTTACTTTGTTTTTTTAGCACATAAATTAATGAATGATGTAAAAAAGTAGTAGAGTTAATCATTTTCAAACTATTATTTTTATTACTATTTATAAAAGCAAACAATTTTAGTGAGACGACTAAAAATGGAAGAAAATCAAAATTAACGGAACAAATTGAATATTACTTCAATTTGTTCTGGAAACTAAAAATAGTTGCATTTAAGGGATGGTTTGGTTTGTGTGTATGATTGATAGGATTATAACATTTAAATCTCTACTTTCTTATCCATAATCCTCCATCTCCTTATGAATTTAGTCATTTTTTATGTTTCTTAATCACTCAAATGCTTAATTAAATAATCAAGTCAAATTTGGTGTGATTATATAATCAAGCATTTGAGTGATTAAGCGATATAAAAATGGATTAAAATCATAAGGAGATGGAGGATTATGGATAAGAAGGTAGAGATTTAAATGTTATAATCATATCAATCTTATCAATCCTATCAAACAAACCAAACCACCCCTAAGAGTGTTGGTGACGTGATTAATACTCTATCTATCCCAAATTATAAGAGTTTTACCTTTTTGGTTTTGTGCTAAATTATAAGATATTGTCTTTAATAATTTTTTATCTTTGAAAAGTTTGTAGCATGAAATAAATGAGGTTGTAACTAAGTTAGTAAATTTCAACGCGACACGATAACTTGATACATATCGACACGAAATTAATGAGTTTAATTGATAGTTATTGGGTTAGGATCCTTATCAGGTTGACTCGATAAGGATCTGATATTTTCGTGGTGGATTTAGGTCCTTATCCTAATTAGGATTCACTTTTCTTTCTTTACATGTTATATTTGACGTTTTTATTATCCACTCCTGCATCCCGTATAGATTATGGAGCAACGCATCTCAGATGCACAAATTGTAAGTATCAGTTATTAATTTATTTTTGCACTATTTATGAAATTTTATAATATCGTGTTGTTATCCATTTTGATCATTATCGTGTCAGATCAACCTAAAAAAAAAGCGTGTCAGCTTGAGTTCGGGTTTGGACCATTAAGATTTGGTCCAGATATGAGTTTACTATATTCTTAACAGGTCGAGTTCGGATTTAGTCTTAATAGGTTAATTATGTCATTATCAGATTGACTTGATAACGACCCAACCCGAACCAATTATAACTTTTGGTTGTAATTGTGCAGTCATATTTGTGTTTTAATAATAATTTTTAAAATTTTATGTTACTCATCCGTCTCACTAAAGTAGTCCACTTCTATTTTGCACACAAACCAATATCTTACTTTATTCCTCTCAACTTCATTAAATTTACTTTAATACCCTTTACTTTTTTACTTATAAAATTTGCCGAAAAGGAAAATAAGACTACTTTCGGTGGGACGTCCCAATCGAGAAAGATGAACAATATTGGTAGAACGGAAGGAGTAATAAATATTAGATGAAACTATATAATACTCCCTCCGTCCCGCTAGATTAGACGCATTTGCTTTTGGATCGGAAACTAATATTTGCTTTTGGTAATTATGGCCCACATCACTTTTAAGTTGTAAAAGTTACCAAAAATAGAAATGCGCGTCTAATCTAGTGGGACGTCCCAAAAAGGAAAATGCGTCTAATCTAGCAGGACGGAGGGAGTAATTGATAAGTGATAAAATAAATTGAACTCTTAAAATTTGATATCCATAAATATTTTTTAATTTTAATATAAATTGCTAAAACATTCGTGGAAATTAAATTAACATATATACAAGATGTTGCAGTAAATTAAGTTTTCAACAAGAAAATTATTTTATCAATATAATGAAATCGTGGACACAACACAAATCAGAAATATCTTTGACCTTCAAAAATGACCAATATAATTTAATTCTGATCTTTTGACTTTTTTTTTCAGCGTATGATATTTTATTGTATGCTTAGGAAGCTTCATTGGATTTGCAATAAATCTATATATATATATATGATTTGACGTGTTACTATATTTTATACTTGCTCTTAATTTGAACTTTACAATCTGGTTGAATTTAATTAAGTAGATTGACCTTAATTAACGTGGAAATATAATGTGGAATGTGTAAATTAAATTTAGTGAAAGTTTTTTAATCTTTTATGCAAGAGAAATTGATAGAAAAATACATGGTCATTTTGGACATGAAAGTTTACTTCTTATTTTTATTATATAATCCATATGTGTGACTATTTTTGCCCCAAAAGTTAATAAAGCACTCACAGTTTTAGAGGGTGTTTGACTAAACTTATTTTAAAGAGCTTATAAGTTCTTGGAACTTATAAGCTCTTGCAAAAGCTTATAAGATGAAATTATAAGTTGTCAATGTGTTTAGATAAACGAGCTTATAAGCTCTTTTAAAGTAATATAAAAGGTTATTTATGCAATTTTGTTGCTGCTTATAAGCTCCAAGAGCTTATTACAACTTATAAGCTCTCAAAGAGCTTAATTTACCAAACACTTTGAAATAGCTTATAAACTCAGTCAAACACCTCCTTAATCAAACGGGGTCAAGAATGTTGTTAGGGGCAGTATTATTCTTCTTCAGTATTAAATTTAAAATTAGCCTTATGAAAAATTTGAATACGAAATTTTTTATTGGACATTAACCTTGCATCATTATATCAATACAAAAGGACTAATTATCTTCTTTGTGGGTAAGGGAGTTCTATGTCTATTAAATGCTCGATTAAGTTGCTTTCTTGATTTAGGGGCCGTTACTAAAAAGGATAAATCCGGATAAATTTAGATAGATAAAAATAATATATGTTTATTTAGTGTTGACTAATTAAGATTGAACTCGTAAAATATTCTAAAGTCGATGATTAATGCTCTAATAAGAAATTATTTATTTAATAAGTATCTCATTTAAAATGGTAAAATTAAATAATCCAAAAAAAAGAAAATAATTTTAATTAATTATATCCTAATTAGTAAACGCCCTATTTGTTTTTGTTGCATTATAGTAGACTTTTATTAATTAGTGGGGTTTTGTTATTCTAAGTCTTAGTTTTTTTTTTTTTGATTCCGGGTTTGTACTTTATAGTGATCATAGATATGTACTAGCAAACTCATAACCAAATTTCTGAGTATATACAGGCATCATTTTCATGATATGTAGAATGGTTATAAATTAATAACTAGAGATGAAGAAAATAGGATTCTTAGAGGTGGAGCATGCATACTTTGTTAGGGAAGCAAAAGCATGCAGTTTATAATATGAAGGCAAAGTAGGAGAGAAATGGAGAGGTACCTAATCTTGGTATCTATATATTATATACCTACCTTCCATTTTTTACTTTATTCAAGAACAATGCATATTGATATAACCCCATACATTGTTTATTTCTCTCAATCTCATCTCTCTACAGAAATGAAGGATGATGGATCTTTCATTTTATTTTACTACATTGGCTTCAATCAGATGCTCATAGTTGGGTGATGAATGCTGGCCTTTTCTCAGTACAACAGAGAAGAGAAGGTACAAATTAAATATATTTCAGTAATCTTCATGTATATATAATTAAGTCCCAACTTTTAATATATAGATGTTGCTATCTCTACTTAGATGTAATGTGAGACAAACATTGCAACGGCTATGGATGAATGGTCTTGATCTGGACGAAATCGGTGTATGATAAGCAAGTAGGGTCATGGTCCTCAAATGAGGCTACGCACAATACAGTTTCTGCATTTCTTTTGCAGTTCTAATAAAAACATAAATAGTTTTTACTGATCATTTGGAAGATACATACCACCATATTTAGATACGACATCCTCCATGAATTCAAGTTAGTGCTTCCGCTATTCTTTCTTAGATTTATCATCATCGAGTTCTTGATTTTAGGATTTATGTTCCAGATTAAGCATGTCCTAATTGTGAATAATTTCTAAGATGATGTTATATAGAAGATAATGACACACTTGAATATAAAATTCTTCAATTTTGAATCAAAATGTCCTCATTCTTTTTCTCCATCAACAAAACATTCGTTTTTTAAAAAACTTTTAGTAGTGAAAGGACTACTACATATATGTTTTTACTTAATAGTTCATTTGTTTGGTATTCATAAATCATAATCCACTAGATATTAATTATTGTAGTCTAATCATGTTCAAATGTCCCGAGATCTAACCTAGATAACACCAAGTTACTATTCTATAAACTTATCTTGTAACAATTAAAAAAGATATGTATTGCATTCTCCGTTTGTTAATCGCAAGTCACGCATTTTAAAGTCTATCCCGTAAAAGAAAATTTTCTCATAATTAAATTATCGCAAGTTATAAGAAATATGTTGTTTAGTAACAGTATCTTTAAAGGAGTCTATTCAATCCATTTTACCACTTTATTTTATTTCAATATTAATACAATGATTTAGAGGGTGTTTGGCTAAGTTTATTTTAAAGAGCTTATAAGTTGGGAAAATAAATTGGGAATTGTAGCTACTTATTTTTTAAAGTGCTTATTTTTACAACTTATAAACTCTTAAAGAGCTTAATTTGTCAAACACTTTTAAGGAGTTTATAAATTTTTAAACAATTTATACTCTTTTAAGAAGCTTATAAGTTTAGCCAAACACCCCAGTTGGAATCGCAATCACAATTTATTCTTTTAACTTTAAAATATCTAATAAATTATCTTCTAAATGCGCCTATCTCCTTTAAAAAACTTACAGGAAAATTTTACTCTATTTTACATGAATTCTAAAATTATGCTACCATTTCATTACTCATTTAATTATAACACTATACTAACTAATTTTAAAAAATTTACTTAATTTATTAATTTTTAATTTGATAGTAAATTTTAAATAAAAAATGTTAATTTATTAAAGAGAGAAAATTAAACTAAATTTGTGTGCAAGAGATATTGAGGTTTACATTGCAGTATATTCCCATTAAATTCGTTACGTAAACGGCACATCCACCAAAATCCCCTCAAGTACCCGCTTGTGCACTGCGTCAATTTTAATGCTAAAGTCGCTAAACACTAGAATTTGCAGCCAGATTTTCCTCGGTATTCGCAATTCAAACTGTATAGACCTGAGGCTCCGCCAAGGATCCAGAATTTCTTTTTTCACAATTCATGCACGGACATATTGTTGTTGTTATAAATAATTATTATTATTACGTGGACCTTACTTTTTATTTTGTATAAATTATAGTTTCTTTTATTTATTCACTTGTATATATATTTGGGAACGCTAGCGTGTAAAATGATATGTGAATGAGGATACAATTTCTTTTCTATGCGCCTTCTCTGCAGTTTCTTTTCTTTTTTCTTTTCTCTGCATTAATCTACACAGACAAATGGTAGAATCAACTTATATTACAATACGGTATGAGCACGAGTCTCTAGTGAAATTGAGTTATGAAAGTGATTTTATAAGGTTTTATCAAGGTGCGTAATCTGAAACATTCTCTTCTAGGTGCGCCGCCGCGGAGAATTGTTTGGGTTTTGGGCAACACGGGATTGTTCAGATTCGCAGTAGGGAGCACTACTACCCCATTGAGATAATATTAATGGAGGCTCAACATTGCTTTAAGGATGCATCTATTTTGCTCCTTCAAGGTCTTGCTTATGCGACTTATCTTCAATCCTCTCTCTCAAATTTCATTTCCGTTTTCTAGACGAAATCGCAATGAGGGAGACCACGGGAGAAACTGACTCCACCGCTTTCAACAGCATGAACTCAGTTATGAATCAGCACGAATTCCATCAACTATTGCAGTTCCGACTTCAAGCCCACATCGTCGCACGATGAATTTCTCCAACAGATTCTATCCTCCATGACACACTCTGCCGCCGCCTTCGGAATTTTGAGGATCACTTGACGGCGCTGCTCGCTTCCAGTATGACGCACCAACAGACCAACGGCGCCGCCGCCAAGGTCTTGATTTTTCAGTAGCGGTCGTTAACTCCTTATCTCCCAATTCTTCTAATCCGGAAAATGATGCAACAATCAAAAATCTATTCAACACCTTTACCGAATCGCTTGGTCAAGGTTAAAATCAATCTTAGCTATTCCACCACCTTCAGCAATCTGAGAGTTTCGGAGCGGCTAGCGGCGCAGCCGAAGCAGAAGGTTAATTAAGGTAAGGAGAGGAAAGACTACCGACCTTTACAACATCGCTGAAAGATTAAGAAAAGAGAGAATTGCGGAGAGGATGAAGTCTTTACAGGAGCATGTACCAAATGCTAATAAATTTTTCGCCCAAAAGGGGAAAACGAGAGAGCTATAACCAAGAATCAGAGCAAAACACTTTTATGGGTCCTGAAATTATTGGAACTCTACGGGAGAGACATCAGCGCAAACCGCGGTGGAGGTCGAGAAGGAATCAAAAACGGAATGGAGACGTGTGGAAGAGTATATGCTCCTTATTGTTCTCGTATGGTTAGATCTTTCCCTAACTGTTTTTTGTGACTCATTATTTGTTCACACATGGTACGATTATGTGGTGATTTGTTATTGTTATGCTCAATTTATTGTGCCTCTTGTTATATTTACTATTGGTATTGATATTGCTATGTTAAGTGTGGTGAGTTGCTTAGTTTTTATTTTTATTTTTATTGATTGATGAGGACATGAAATAATTGCTCATACACTTCACTCCTAATTTCATTCTCATCTCTCCCTTTCTCTCCCAATCAATTTAGTCTTCAGGGATGTAATCTTTATTTGTAGTGGCAGGAGATTTAGTTGTGATGCTAGGATTGATTTGGAAGCAATTATTTATGTGTTGTTGAGGAATTAGGTGTATAAGTTTGTGTTTAGGTTAGAGCACCTGCAGCGGTGAGATCGTGCGCGCCCCGGGCAGCTTCGTGGAACGGGCGGGGCGCGCGCCCGGATGCGAAACCCGCGCTGCGGGTGCCCCGGGCGCGCGCCGGGGCGTGCAAGTGTGAGATCGGGCGCGCGGGTTCACCGCTGCAGGTGTCCCGGGCGCGCGCCCCACCCATTTTATTTTTATTTTTTTCGTTTTTTTTAATTTTTTAATATATAAATTCATCTATAAATACAATATTTCATTTCATTCCTCATACACCTTCATCAACTCTTCTATCAATATTTTCTCTCTAAATGGATTCTTCTTCCGATTCCGACTCCGAAATGCATGCTAAATTTTTGAGCCTCGCAAATAATTTTGTGGAGGCGGGTTATCAATATGTAGCTTCACTCGGCACATCCGAGCCCCAACCCCAACCTCCAAAAAAAAAGAAGAAAGCCTACATCAGGAGGGATCGAGAGGAGGCCTCCGTACGTCTATACAACGACTACTTCGCCCAAATTCCAATTTTCCCCGATGCTTTTTTCCGACGTCGGTTTCGTATGCGGAGAGACTTATTTCTCCGCATCGTCACGACCTTGGAGAATCGTGAGGAATACTTCCAACAACGTACGGATGCGGCGGGCCGTCCAGGATTCACGTCCTTACAAAAATGCACGGTTGCAATCCGACAACTTGCAAATGGAGGTGCCGCCGACCAATACGACGAGTATTTACGCGTCGCCGAGTCAACGGGCATTCAATGTCTCAAACGTTTTTTCCGTGCCGTTGTTGAGGCTTTTGGGGCTCAATATTTGAGGCGACCCAACCAACAAGACATTCAACGTATAACTCAGCTTCACGAAGAGAAGCACGGCTTCCCCGGCATGCTTGGTAGCATCGATTGCATGCATTGGGCGTAGAAAAATTGTCCAATGGCGTGGCGCGGAGCTTATACTCGTCAAGACAAAGGCCACCCTACTATCATGCTCGAAGCGGTCGCCTCTCAAGATCTTTGGATTTGGCACGCTTTCTTCGGCGTAGCCGGATCGGCGAACGACATTTGTGTGCTGAACCAGTCTTCGATTTTCAACGACGTGCTCAATGGGAAAGCGCCTCATGTGACGTTCATGGCGAACAACACACAATACAACATGGGCTATTACTTAGCCGACGGCGCTTACCCAAGTTGGCCGACTTTCGTCAAATCAATGCCGACGCCCACCGACGAGAAACGGTCTCGTTTCAAAGTTATGCAAGAAGCTGTTTCACTCAAATAAGTATGTGGCGTTGTTTAGACCAGACCCACTGTCCGATAAAGGGAATCAGTAACGGGCACGAGGAATATTTCCAGCCTATATACTTGAAAGGATGTGTCGTGCTTAATGAACTATACTACTCGCAATTTGGACGAGATCATTGTTATTAGTGTGATTAAGCATAACCCAAGTCGTATTCTCAAGGAAGGCTAAACAGGGCTTCATTCACGTTGAAGAACAGAAAGCAATTAAAAAGAAGGGTTTGGATTCTATCTAGGCGAATTAAAATAAAGAATTTAAAATACGAATTATCTAGGCAAAAATTAAGAAAGCAATTAAATTCTAAATCTAAGAACGAAGAATTAAAGAGACTGAATCTAAACATGCCTTGAATTGATTGAAGAACATGATTGAAAGATTTAAATTACTGAATTGAAAATTGAATAATATTAAGGTAGAAAGGAAATAAATCATAAAGCGATAAAGAAAGCAATTAAAGAACTCACTGATTGAACGGAAAGATACTGCATTAAAATACTCCGGGTTTGAATCACGAATGAATCCACAACTGAATTAAAGAAGAACGAGAAATAAAATCTAGACTAAGTGTTTTCTCTCATGATCTAAACCCTAGACTAGAAAATAAAAACGTGAAGTAAAACTGGTAGAAGAGTGTCCTCTGAAAATCACGCGGAGGACGTTTAAATAGGAGAAGAAACAATCCGCCTGGCTAGCGAGCGCTGGGGGCTAGCGCTCGCTAGGCCCCAGCGCTGGATGAGAAAAGGCTGAGGAGGGGTAGCGCTCGCTAGGGG
>JAPKLX010000047.1:2175707-2286909 GCA_026898415.1 Leonotis leonurus | reverse complement strand
CAGCGCTGGATGAGAAAAGGCTGAGGAGGGGTAGCGCTCGCTAGGGGTAGCGCTCGCTAGCCCCAAGCTCTGTCCTTCCACAGCTCTGAGGGTCAGCGAGCGCTGGGCCTAGCGCTCGCTAGGCCCCCGCTCTGTTCCTTCTCGCGCGATAAACTCTTTTCTTTCTTCCTTTCTTCGTCTTTTCGTCTCGTTTCTCCTCTCGAGCCTTGTTAGCTTCTTAATGTCAATCTTTCACCTACAAAGTAGCAAATAACATACCCAAGTATCAACTTGATCGACAATATCAACCAATACTAATCCGAATTACGAGAGAAACGAGACCAAAAACGTATAAAACAGAAGCGGCACGCAAGGACGTCGAACGAGCATTTGGAGTACTCCAATCTCTGTGGGCAATCATTAAAGGTTCGGCCCGTCTTTGGCATCGTGAGCATATATCCGACATCATGTATGCTTGCATTATTTTGCATAACATGATTGTTGAAGACGAAGGTCCATATGTGACTAGTTGGGCACCGGAGGACGAAGCAAGCTCCTCCTCCGCTCCGGCCGAAGAAGCAACTTGCGGTGTCAACGATCAATTCAAGGACTACATGGAGCGTTCGGCCAACCTCCGAGATAGGCGTGCTCACGGCATGCTCGAGCATGATTTAATTGAAGAAATCTACGCTCAATTCGGGGATTTAAATTAAGTGCGTTTTTCGCTTTTATTGTTGTATTTTAATTATGTGTTTTCAATTCTCGTATTTCAATTCTTGTATTTCAATTTCTAGTCATTTCAATTTCTCGTATTTCAATTGTATTTCAAATTTAAGTAATGAAATTTTAATTTCTAAAATTTGTTATTTTAATTTTAATGTTATTTATTTAATTAAATTAAATAAATATTTATATTTTTCGTTTTTCACAAATATAAATATTTATTTTATATTATAAATTTAAATTAACAAATTAAATTAATACAAATTCAATCATTCTATAATGATTAGTAGAGTTTCCCAAACCCCAAAGTGTGAACCCCCACTGCTACCTACCAACAATCTCCCAAACCTCAAATTTAAAAAGTTCCATTTAATTACAGAAATGCCACCGAAACTCATTTTGCGAATCCCATATCTGCCCGCCACTGCGGATGCTCTTAGCTTCATGGATATTGGACAAATCTTCATTTTGATGATTTGTCATCCCAGCTGTTAGTATGTTATAGCAATTGAGTACTAATTTTGAAGTGATTACATATCTTTTTGGTCGCTAAAGTACATAATATTTTGGGAATTGTGCGAGTTAAATGTAAGCGACTTAAGACACTTTCTAGTAGCTCACCCTAATTCAACTCATTAAGTGAACTTTTTATGAAATAAGCATCTTGGACAGTAGGAAATCTTGCTATACACAATGTGAATTTTGTAGTCCTTTTTATATTGATGAGTTCCCTTCGAATACATTCTTTGAATGTCTTTGATTTATGATTTATTATAAGGTGTGCTGCTCATTATAATTCTTTTTATGTCATTAAGTCTTAAAAGGATGATAGGAATCAAATAATATGAGTTGGTTGCTTTTGTGCAATATTTTTCCCATTTTCCTAGCTTCAAACATGTTAGATTTTGTATTGGAAGGTTTGATCCTTGTTTTTTAAATATGATTCCACGTTGATAATCATTTTATTTGATTAATAACATTAGATACAATGCTTGTAGTGTTTGCTTAGATGATCTGCACTTTTTGAAACATAGTGATTTCCTAAAGAAACACAATTTTAAACTATTCATCTTCATAAATATATTTCCTAAATATTATTAAATAATTAAATATGTGTGTTCCTGAAGAACAAATAAGATGAATTATTTAGTTCATTTATTCGTTATTGTTATTAATTGTTGTTTCTAATATAAAACAATTAATATTCCGGAAGAATATTTAATTATTGTTATAATTTTTGTTCTTTATTGAACTATTTAATTTCTTATTATATTCACTTAAAATGTTGATGAAATGACAATATATATTCTCGAAGAATATAATATTAAATATTGGATAATCTCAAAGATTATTTAAAGAAAGTACATCACAATTTTTAGGATAACGATATTCATATTGTCAGCTCCTAAAGAGCTTATTAATCTAATCGATTAAAAATTATCATTCAGTGAAAAACTCAATTGCAAATATAGTGTTACTTAGCACTATAAACATTCTTGAAGCATATTCAATTAAATTTTTTATAATAGAAGATTATATTAAATGCTTATTAATCTTGAAGATTAATATAATAATAAGCATTACAATCTTTTTATAATAGCAATGAACATGTTTAAATTATCGGCTCCTGAAGAGCTCATCAATATAATCTATTAAATTTATCTTTACCCAAATATTTGTATAACAAAAAATAATTGAACTAAATGGTGACTTCTGAGAGTGAGACATTGTATTGTGTCTATATAGCGATTGGACAGACACGTTCAATTATGACACAATTAGTTCAAATTATTTTAGAAGTCAATGCTTTAGAATATTCAATTCTAGTAGCAACCATGCTTCGAAATATGCTCCTCTGAGATTTTTGACCTCATATTCTAGGCGTGTCATGTAGGAATATTTCTGCGATAGTGAAGTATTTCTATAAACGAATCAGATGATGATCTTAGCTTATTAGTTGGTTTAGCTATAAAAGCTATCTAATATAATGTTGTGAAAGATTAAAGACCCAAATTATTCACATATTATAAAGGCATGAATGTTGGGTCACCCCCTTATTAATTAGTGTGTGATATAAATAAATCATTTCTCATCTGCTATTTATTTATCATCGCCAAAACGTATCGAACGGACTCTAGAAAAATAAATTCATACTTCGTCGAAAATAATTATCTAGAGTCAATAATTGAGGATCAATTTTTACTAGTACGTTTATTATCTAATCCAACTAAAATTATATTTCCAGCATTAGGGGGAGAATATAATATGATAAAAGAATGTCGTGAAAATCTTGTTGGATTTAATTGACTAAAATACACACACTAATGAATATGAACCAGAAGTTCATTATATTCTTAACTGCACAATGAGTGATTAAATCATTTATGATAATTATAAATGCACCATTAAGAATCAAAAATCTCTGAATGAGATCTTCTTCTATATGCTAGAAGCATAATACTAGAAGTGTGAGATCAATATATATATCTCTGAATGAGATCAATTCCTATATGCTAGAAGCATACACTAGAAGCATGAGATCTCTAAATGAGATCATTTCATCTATGCTAGAAGTGTGAGATCTCTAAATGAGATCAATCTCTCTATGCTAGAAGCATAACAGTAGAAGTCTGAGATGTGCATTGGTGCTAAAGATTATAATCTGTGGAATATGAATTAAAAAAATAATAATAAGAAAAAAGATTACTTTACTCTAAAAACCTCCCGAAGAGGATCGTCTTGAAGACGTAAATCACAATACATTTGCATGTGCACTAAATACTCATAATACTATGATTACGGAACGACCAGATTCAAATATTATGGGAAATGAAATAAATCTGGTTTACATTTATATTGATATTGACTTGAAAATTGTCAATATAAGGAGAGTAAAATAAATATATTATAGTTGTCGACAACAAATTTTGCCTCAAAAAATTACTTGCGAATCAATTATTGGGATCCAAAAGTAGAGTTGATAGAACAGTGTCAGAAGCACTAAATAAAGTTAGGAGGCAGAGTTAACTCGCTGAATAGACGAAAGTCTTTTATAGTACATTCACAAAGGAATGTAGTCCCGGTAAGACACGATTGAAGTGCTTATACAAAATGATAAATGAAATTAATTGGTTGGTGATGAATAAAGCGAGATTAACTCAAGGATTTTAGCAGAAATCCTAAATTAATTTCATATACTCTCTTATTGAATTAAAATGTTCCGTTATCAAATAATTTTGGTAGTAATCATGGATATATATAAATATCCATTCAGTATAAGTTGTTACTATAATCTTGCAAAAAGTCACTAGACAAATATCTTATGAAAGTCTGTGATGGACATGATAGTTCCTATAATTAGGGAAAATAAATTTGCAACATGCATTCTCTCAAATAAGATCACTATATGTTTTATTATAGTTGATAATTCAATTAATTGAATTCTTACCGAAAAATATGTATAATAATAATAAAGTGTCTCTTTATGTGTTTACCAATAATTCTGTTTGTGTGAGATTCTATATTATTGAAACACACAAAATATTTCAGAATGTTAAATTCATGCCTAATGACGGAGTTTTTGAATTGAAAGACTTGAGTAAGTCTAAGCATTATCTCGACTCGCAGATCGAAAATCTCCATGAAGGAGTTTGTTTTTACCAGTCGATCTATTCGAATAAGGTTCTATAGAAAACATATTCGTATAAGGTTATATATAGAACATACTTTTGATAGATAACATCTATTTGCCCCAATGATTTTCTCATCACTTGAAGTGAATGAGCTCAATTAGACTAAAAGAAGATAACCATATAATATTGGACCAAAAGTTCATTGTTTGACGGGCTATGCACTAACTAATATATCAGGTCTGATTTAAGAAAATTTAATTTTCTAGCAAAATATATTATTTACTCCATGAAGAAGATATTTAAATGATATATTGAGCATATGATTGGTTATCTTCAAGATACAAGAGATGTGTGTCTATATTGTTACAAAGATTGAGATTGAAATTGGTGTGCTACTCAAATGATAATTAGTTATTTGATCCTCATGTAATTTAATATTTGACTGGTAGGACATATAATATATCTCCATTATTTTTATAATGAATAATATAATGTATTGCACAAATGAGCTCCAGTAGAGCTACGACAATGTGTATACTTAATTTTCCTCCCCTCGTTTATATTCACATATTGATAATATTGAAGTTTTATACTAGCTCATATGAATATTTTATTGAGGGGGAGCAATAATTTATACATAATCTTGAAGATCATGTAATGAATATCATATATAATCCCAAAGATTATTTGTCCTGAAGACTAATTAGTTGTACTCTTTTTCCTTACTAAGTTTTTCCCCAAGTTTTCTTAGTTAAGGTTTTAGTGAGGCAACTAGTGCAATACATATATATTGTGTAACAATACTCAATTTTCTATATCGGAATATGTTTGTAATATTGAATTGTCATACTTATAAATTGATTTATTGAGGGGGAGCGATAACTTATACGTAATCTTGAAGATTATGTCATGAAAATCAAATAAATAATCCTGAAGATTACATCTAAAGACTAATTGATTGCACTCTTTTTCCCTTTACTAAATTTTTCTCATGGGGTTTTCTTAGTTAAGGTTTTTAACGAGACAACTTGTGCAATACAATATAAATTATATGTTATGTATCATTTTTCTCCATCAAAATATATTCACAGTATTGGAGGTTTTCTTAGTTAAGTTAGACCTGAATGTCTACTTTACTACGCCTTGAAGGCTATATCATGTTGTACTATTTTCCCTTACCAAGTTTTTCTCATTGGGTTTTCTTGGTGAATGTTTTTAATGAGGTAATGAATAATGTATTATGTATGTGTATGACATATACTCTTTTTCTCGACTGTTTTTATCTCATTGAGTTTTTCAGCCAGATTTTTAACGAGGTGTGTACATCACACGGTAATATCTAAGGGGGAGTGTTATAAATAATTATTATTATGTGGACATTACTTCTTTTTATATAGACTAGGTTTCTTTTATTTATTCAGTTGTATATATATTTGGAAACCCTAACGTGTAAAACGATATGTGAATGAGAAATACAGTTTCTTTTCTATGCCCTGTTTCTACAGTTTCTTTCCTCTCTGCACTAATTTACACAAACAAATAGTAAAATTAACTTATATTACAACAATTGCAAATTAAATAGTGCTAAACAACAGCAACTACACATATAATCAAAGGTTTTAATTAGCCACCAAAATTGGATAATTCCATTTATTTATTTCTCTGTAGTTGACGGCCCAATTTTAGGTTTCACTTTATTTATATATTATTTGACAATTATATCATAATATCATGAAAAGTAATAGCATCATCAATTTAAAAGGCTACATCCAATACTTTTTTATATAATTGAAGATATGTTACAAGTTTTAATTGCAGATGTTTCCGCGTTTCTCAGAGATATATGCAGAAATAAATCAGAAATCTTAGTGCAAGAATCTTGTTTAAATTATGGAGTACTTTAATAATACTAGGGGTGAGAATCGGAACGGGACCGGGACTCCCGGTCTCGATTTCGAAATCCTGGTTCTGAAAATTAGCTAATTTTTTGTCTCGGTTCCGATCCCGATAGGGATTTCGGGACTCCCGAGACCGGAAATTGGAAAATTTTAAATCCCGATCTCGGTCCCAAAAAAAATGTCTCAATTGGTCCCAAAGTTCCGAACGGGACTAAATTTTTCGAATTTAAAAATTAATTTCAGGACATCGGGAGTCCCGAGTTCCAAAAAATTTTAATTTCCCTATCACGATCCCGGTCCTAAAAAATTCAGGACTTGAATCGGGACTGGAAAATTCCAAATTCCGGTCTCAAATTCTCACCCCTAAATAATACTATGGGAAAACAAAATTGAATTAATTTATATTTACCAAACCTAAAATTCAGTTTCCTTTTCCCAGGTCTCCAGCAAAATACATGGATCCTCTATTTCAAAGTTATTATAATAGGCACAATGTTCTATTTCCATTAACAAATTTAACATTATGCTTTTCCAATAAAAATAATATTCCCTCTATTTTTCTATAAATGTCTAATTTTTATTTAATTTTTGTATTTAATATTTTTATATTATAAAAATAAAGTGTATGAATACATTTATAAATGAGTAAATAAAATAAATTGATAAATTTATATATGTAAATGTAGTACTCCATTAATATTTATATGTATAATTAAACTACATAAAACACATATGAAAGAATGGAATGTGTAATTTTTCAATAATAAACGTAAAAGGCCAAACATAGTTTTATTGTAACAAAATAAATTTTTGCCGACGCATTCAGACAAAGAAAATGGTTTGGATTTAGGTATCGTCGCTTTTATGCTGCAAGAGTTTGTTGTGTGGCATGTAATTGAGCAAAGAATCTCCAAATCGAAAAAAACCGTAATCTTCTCTTCCTCAAATCTTGATTTTTCTCATTTTCTGCAAATTCTCTGCATCAACACACACACAGAGTCAAGAAAATGAAAGCCATGTACACAAGCTCATCATCGCCCCACTCCACCAACACCTCAACATTCATAAAGATCGTATATTTATCCCTCCTCTCCTTTTCTCTCTTCTTCACATTCAAATATTTCTCCACCTCTCCCACTCTCCAGAATCAGTACCTTTCCTTCTTTAACACCACTCGCGCAACCACCCTTTTAGCGCCGCCCACACCCCAGAATCCACAGCTTTCCTTCTCTAACACCACTCGGGAAACCACCCATTTAGCGCCGCCGCCGCAGGCGGAGGAGAGAGCGGTGCTGGAGAGAACGGGGATCATAAATGAGTTTGGGATTATGAGTGATGATTTCGTAGTTGGGGACTTTGATGAAGCGTTGATAGAGAGTATAGTGGTGGGTGGCAATGGTAGTGATGAGGGGGAGAGAGGGGAGAGTGGTGAGAGAGGAGTGATTAAAGTTGAGAAATTTAGAACTTGTGAGATTAGTATGAGTGATTATGTGCCTTGTTTGGATAATGTGGATGGTGATTTGCAGTTTAATTCATCGGAGAAGAGGGGAAAGTATGAGAGGAATTGCCCTGAGAAGGGCAAAGGGCTGGATTGTGTGGTGCCAAGGCCTAAAGAGTACAAGCTTCATATTCCATGGCCGAAAAGCAGGGATGAGGTACAACTTTCTTGATTTTTTAAGTTATTGTTTTTGGTCTTTTTAGCAGATTTTGTGGGGTTTGGTTAACAAGTAATCTCATTGAGATGGGACCAATGTGCTTTAACTTTTATGTGGATAGTGATAGTAATAGTATGTATGTCAATACGTAGATGACACTTATGATGGGATGTTAGAATTATGATGATCACAACATAGAAAGAATCAGGAGAGATATTGAACTTGTGAGTTTCATCATTAAGAAATCAAAACAATGTTGAGTTAAAGCATTGAGGTGAATTGTTCTTTTACTTTTAGTTTCAATCAAAGTTGAATGAAGGCATTGTAACAATAAGTGCAGGTCTGGTTTGATAATGTACCTCGTGCCCAACTCGACAAGGGAAACCGAAATGGAGTAATTACAAATGGTGACAAATTTGTATTCTCAAGAGATGGACCTCAATCTATACGTGACACGGATAAATACTTGGATCAGATATCAAAGGTTTTCTTCGACTTGATTCTCTCTCGCTTTAGGTTCTATTTTTCTTAAATTTGATCTTTGGAGCACGTGATATAGATGGTTCCTGAGATCGCATTTGGAAAACATACAAGAGTTGCTTTAGATGTTGGCTCTGGGATTGCCAATTTTGGAGCCTACTTACTCGACAGGAATGTGACAACGTTGTCAATAGCTCCGAAAGATGTTAATCAGAACCAGATCGAACTTGCCTTAGAGAGAGGTGTACCTGCCATGATATCTACATTTCAAAGGCGCCGGTTGCCTTATCCAAGCCAAGCATTCGATCTGATTCATTGTTCTAGGTGTGGTATTAAATGGACCGTGGATGGTATGCTTCTCTCTCTGGTACTTACTGTTTTCTGATATTGTTCCGTTTGTTTCAAGAAAATCTTGGGTGAGAGGTTAAAGCAGAAGAAAGAAAGTGAATTAGCTAGCTTATTCTTCTCTTGTCACTGATCTTGTATGATAATTTTGATCAATTCTTATCTTGATTTTTGGTGGGATCAAGGTGGGATTTTGCTTCTTGAGGCGAACCGGTTGCTTAGAGGTGGAGGATACTTTGTTTGGGAAGCGGAGCCCGTTTACAAGTACGAGGGCGAACTAGGAGAAAAGTGGAGAGGTGGCCTTTGTTCTAGCTTTTCTATTGATTTATCAATTAAACATGCTATTGAACTTCTTACATTTACTCTTTTCCAAACCTTAATCAATCTTATATTTTCACAGCAATGGAGAATCTTACCAGCAACCTTTGTTGGGAGCTAATAAATAAGGAAGAATACATTGCAATTTGGCAGAAACCTCTAAACAACAGTTGCTATCTCAATCGCGACCCGAATGTGCAGCCTTCGCTCTGCAACACTGACGACGATCCAGAAGATATATGGTATTTCTAATCAAATTATATTGTCTAGCATTTGATTCTTGGAGAAAGAGAGGAAAATGTTTCTACATTTGTTCTTTCGACAGGTACACAAATGTGAAGCCTTGCATCACGCAGTTACCCGAAAATGGCTATGGAACTAATACTTCCGACTGGCCCTCCCGTCTTCACAGTCCGCCGCAGAGGCTATTCAGCATACCAATGGATGCTGAAAAATCTAGGAATGATCTGTATAAAGCAGATTCGAAATATTTGAATGATATGGTAAGAGGATACGTCGGTGCCTTTCACTTGAATCAGATGAATCTGCGAAACGTGATGGACATGAAAGCTGGATACGGAGGGTAATTATCATATTTACTGTTTGTTCCAGAATTAGGTTTCCGTTTCGACTACGATGAACTTGATTTCGACATTGTTGTGCAAGGTAGATATGCAGCAGCTTTGGTTGATTTCGAGTTTAAGAGCTGGGTTATGAATGTCGTTCCAGTTAGTAGTCCAAATACACTTCCCGTGATCTACGACCGTGGTTTAATCGGAGTGAGGCACGACTGGTACGCACATACATGTGAAAAAACAATCAAATTTCTATATTTTCTCTTAATTTCATGCTATATTCATAAGGTGAAAAATCTTCGCAGGTGTGAGCCGTTCGACACGTTCCCTAGAACGTACGATCTACTGAATGCAGCAGGCCTCTTCTCTGTAGAACAGAGAAGGTACAACATTCGAACTTACGAAAAACTTTTTTAAATTCTTTAAATTCACAGATCTAAATATCATGTCTCGTCTTTGTCCAGATGTAACATAACGAACATAATGCTGGAGATGGATCGAATCCTCAGGCCAGGTGGACGTGTATACATACGCGACACTGTTAGTGTAATCGAAGATCTCGAGCAAATTGCAAAAGCATTAGGGTGGGTGCCCTTCGTGTACGACTCTGGAGAGGGACCTCAGTCGAACTGGAAGCTTTTAACTAGTGAAAAGCGATTGTAAGATAGAAGTGCAAAGAAACAAGCAATTTCTTGAATATTGCATCAAAATACCATATGTAACATACTTGTTCAATGGGACTCCTAAATAGTTGTACCAAACATAAAGAGATATTTCCCCAACATGTTCAATAATTGTTATTGCAATTGATTCAAAAGCAAAAGAGCAACTCACAGAACAGAATCATGATTTGCATCAAGGGCTTCTCTAGTCTTATGAAAAGCTTTCTTGACAAACTCGTTACTCTAATAGCCCATAAAATATAAGAAAAAGTTAACCCCATCTTTCACCATTCCTTGACAGACTTGGCTGTTGAATCTTTAGTTGCAGCAGTGTTTACCTGCTTGGAGAGATAAGCTTCGTAGATGTCGACCACGACTCGTGGATCCTTATCGACGAGCTCCGCATACTCTTCCCGCTTGGTGACCTTGTCCATGTGGTCCAAGATGAGGGACAAGGCGGCGTCGAGTAGAGTCTTGGCTCCATGCTGGTGAGCAAAGGCGTAGTAGGGGAGGGAATTCTCCCAGTTGAGTCTAGACATGAGGTACTTCTCGCAGTAAGTCTTGAGATGCTTCACTTGGTACTTCTCAGCCAACACTAAGAGATCGCAGGCCATGTGCTCGTCGAGGGATGCCTCTGCCGTGTACAAGTAGTTCACGAATGCTCGAAGGGCGTCGTACGAAACGTCGTTCATCTTGATCATACCACTTAGGCTTTCCTCCATCTCGTTGTCCAGCATTGCTCTGAAAACCGGCGATCGGCTCGTCTGCATATCGAACAAACCATACTATGAATAAGCAGATATCAAGTTACATCACTGTATGCTACATTATATGCCGTTGAGTTTCAAACTTTTTCACCCAAATAGGACAACTAGAACAATTTTTGCAGCACGCTGCATTGATAGGAAGTAATGGATACTAAAATTAATTTAATCGACCCAATTTAGCATCGATTATGCAATATGCACGATAAATTGCTAAATAACTTAACGCAACACTGCAGTATTGGCTATTTTGCTTGGGCTAAACCCAGGGCCCGGCCCTAGAAATTGAGAATAGCAGTGTACCAGTACGGCCCGATGGGCAGGGATGGAGGGGGAGTTGCAGCGCATATCGGAGGAATCCGGCGATTCGCAGGCGACCAAAACGACGTCGGAGAAGCAGGGGGAATTGACCCTAGTTACAGAATTGGGGCCAGTGCAGAGGCGGAGGAAATTGACCTTGGACTTGAGCTCATCGATTTCCTTCTTTAGCTCCTCCTCGGTCTCGCCGGCCTCCACGTAGCACTCGCGGCAAGTACCGGCGTCGCGATTGCCGTAATCCTCCTTGCACGACTGGCACTTCATCCTCACCCGCCGCAGCGTCGCCGCGAAGCACGAACCGCCTTCGCCATCGTCTTCATCCTCCTCTTCAACGTCATCGAAATCGACGTCGGAATCGGACGAGAACTGCTGCCTGCGCTGTTGGTTCCGCCGCATTGTGTGTGTGTATTTTCCTTCAAAAAATAATACCAATATAATATTTACTAATTTCCAGTGAGAGTAGTTAGGATTAGAGATGTTAATTTAACTCAAAACTATGTGTTGGCCCAACATCAACCTATAATTGAAGATGATTCCAAATACTTTTTAATCTCAATAAAATGGATCGAAAACAATTTTAATCCGATAGGCTATTTCATAAATTAGTGGGTTCACTCAATTATTGAATTAAAAATAAAATAAAATCTATTTGTGGAATAAATTTAACTCAAAACTATGTGTTGGCATGATATCATATTTAAATTTATTCATATGTAAATTTGATCTTTCACTGTGTTAAAATTTTATTTTATTTATTATATTTTGTATATTTATTTTTCAAATATAAAATTATAAAAAGTATGTATATAGTCCGAAAATCGAAGATTTTGGATTAAAATTGTAAATTTCAACTCGATTTAATCCGAATTGAATAAACTAACAACTCGAGTGGATCGGCCCTATTGAAATACCTAATTAGAATGTTTTTTTTTTTGTGTTTTTGGCGAGTTTTTTATATGTTGATTAATTATTGGTGACGCAAAAAAGATGCTTTTGGGTTTGTAAATGCTCGTGTGATTTTAGTTGAGGATCAATCGCTTAAGATCTTTAGTAGGCAAGCACTTAGCTAGCAAAGTTTTATTGAAAAGACTTGGCTGTTTTTTTTTTTTGCACCACTTTTCTTCATCTATATCAGATATCGCGCACGTACTAATAGGACCGGTCTAACGAATGAACTAGTGCGTAGGGAGTCAGTCAATTCTACACAGTAGACCCATCAATATCAAGACATCTTGTAAGATGAAAATCTTCAACATACTCTCGGAACTCTGAAGCATCCGTGGTCAATACGAGCAAAGGCATCAGAGCTTTCATTCACATAATGTAGAGCCTATTAATAAGTAAAAAAATTAAGATTGGTCTGCCATCTCTCATACCAGTAAATTGGGCCAATCACCACTCGAAAGTCTAGCCTAGTCCTTGCTTTCATATTTTGATTTAGTTCATCACCTATTTCTAGAAATAGAAAGATTTTATATTATTTTGTAAGTTCTTATTAAATTATGCATAGAATTAAAGGTGTTCAAAAGAATTGTAACCGTCATAACCAGACCATAAATGAAACGTAACCAACAGTTTCAAGAACTGCAATCGTCTCCCATGGTTGGTTTATGAACCGTAATCGTCAGGAAAACGGTTAACAACGTTGTTTTGTGCAAAATACTTTTAGATCACTTAATTGGCATCAGAGACGAAGCTAACTAGGGGCAGAGGGGGCAATGTCTCCTTTGAGTTTTTGAAATTTTGGAAGGGTATTTTCATAATTATATATTACAATGGTCCATGATATTTTGATCTCATTTAATTTATTATTTTTAATGAAATGTGTATTGATTTGAATGAATCCACTTGTTATAAATAAAATTTTTTAAGTGTAAATAATTTCATACACATCGATAATAAAAAAAAATGTAAACAATTTACATGAACGAAAAGAATATTAAATTAAATAAAATATTAAAACTATATTACATGTGGCCTTATTGAAGCCAACCGGAAAAGCTATAGTGATTTGTTTAAACATTAGAGCATCCACAATGATGTTATCTATAGTGTGTGCCAAATGTGCTATACATTATCAACTTTCAATTTTTTTTAACTGTACTTCAATTTTTTTCTACTATTGTGTTATCTTAAATTTAACTATTTAATGGCCCCACAATCATAATACTAATTGAACATAAAAAGAAAAAATACAAAAATTTGGCACTAATTTGAAGCAAATAAAGTTGGTGGGTCCCAAATTCATTTTACTATTTAGCTTGCATTTTTGATACTCATTCACTTTACTCAAAGCATCACTTCATTATGACACTACAGTCATCAATATTTCCAAAACACACAGTATATCATAATAGCTACTCCCTCCTATTCATAATAATTGTCGTTTAAGATTTTTAAAAATTTTAAAAACTCTTTAAAATCTAATCTTGTATATAATATTATAATTTGGTAGAATTACCTAAAATCTAAAATATTAGATATAGTGAGAATAATTTAAAATATGATAGTTTTTTAGAGGAAAAACAAACTGAAAGTCAAGAAAACTTAAATTTTATAGTTCTATTTTTTTTATTTACATTACTATTAGATTTATTTTTTCAATTTTTTCTTATTGTTTTTAGTAGTAATATTTTTGCAGTTTTTGAATTTTACTTTTTTTGTTAAATTTTATTAAACGTCTCCATGTTTTTTCTTTCTTTCATTTATTTAAAGATTTGATTTCTCTTGCCCTTATCTTAATTGTTAACATGTTTCATTTTAATATAATATTAATAAATAATATTTGATATTAGTAATTTTTTTTTTTAACAAATAGAATAAAGACTATTGTATTGTTTTACAATTAGTGCTTTAGTGACACAAATATATCCTTCTTTCTTCAATCATAAATTTTATATAACACTTTCCTCTTCTTCTTTTCTTCTTTTCTTCTTTTGAGTCTAATTAATATTTTGCATTTTTTCACTTATATGTTTTATTGGTTTAGTGTAACACAAATGACATTATTATTGTATTCCTGTTAAAAATTATTTATTTTTAATTTTAAAAATACTTATAAATTTTAGTCCCATTGAGATCATATCATAAGTATGATTCTTCCCTGACCAAATTTTTGCAGAAATTGTTAAACCTTTGAACCAAGTGTTATAAATTAATATGATGGATAGTAATCAATATCAAAACTAGATGCTTTAACTTTCCACAGTTGATGAGATTTTAAAACCTTGTTTCCTTAATCCCTGACCTTTTACTTCCAAATTTTTCACATAATTAAATCTAGCTGTTAATGTATGTGTAATCTTTCTTGGCTCACTTTTCAAACTCCATTTTAATAAAGACTACATTTTTGCTGAGAATAGTTTGTGTATGTTTCTTGTGAATGAAGAAGTATTAGTAACAAAGGAATTATTACATTACATATTCACAATCAAGTAACTTTTGCATGTGATTAATAAGTAGCATATATGGTTTCCCTTACTGAAATTCAACAATATCAAATTTTCATTTTTCTCAATTGTTCTAACAAAATCCTATACCTAAACTATTAAACTATCTAGACTAGATAAGTAACATCCACAAGTACTGATGACAATTCACAATTCCAAAACTATGCAGTTCATCTCACGGCTGGAGACGAAGAATCTATTATGTACTTACTACACACTATTTCATTACTACGAGCTCATCGACATCTTTCTGCAGGTGCATCTGGCAGGATTTCATCGTCGCCCACTTCTAAGCTAATGAAATCCGGAAACTTTCCTTCATGGACAACTATGTCATCCTTACCTTCAGAGGAGGGCTTCTCGGTAGGTGCTGTGCTGCAGCAGTCATCATCAGCTTCAACTAGCCCGCCATCAAAATATCGCCCTCGTACAACCTTCAGCTCGCTCGTTGGTTTCACTTCTGGCTTCTTTTTCGGGTGGTGTAGCTTGCAAGTTGATGCTTGAGGACACACTCCAGTTGCTTCAAACACTGGGCAGACGTAGGTGTGTTTCTTCTGGCACTGCAAGTTCACAAACATGATCCATTCATAACACTAGGGATTGCTGCAATAGCGATTTATATCCATGACTGAAGAGATGCTGGTTTCTCTCGCTGCGCTTCAAAATCCAGCTCTCCAGCATTGAAGTAGTACGTGCAAGTGTAGTGGGGGGAGGGTGGATAAAATTTATAACAAACGAGGAATGGATATAGAATAGAAACTATAGCCGAACTCCTTCCCCTAAACAACTATGAAAAATTAAACGCAATGCAATAAGCTGAGATTGATAGTGCCATGTTTTCTGAAACCAACACATCTTGTAGAATACCAAAAGCCAAAAGGAAACAAGAGATACCTCATTGCCATCTGCACAGTAACCTCGGAGGAAACTTTCACAAACACTAGAGTCGGGACTAACATGCACATGTCTATAAGGACAGGTGTCATTAGAGCATGACCCTGAAAAAATACGAATGAGATACTAGAACATTCATTGTAATCCAACACAACCAAAGCATGCAACACTATGTACCTTTGAGAAAATATGAACAATCTTGCATCCTCTCGGGGATAACCTACATCACAAATAGTGTCATTGTATAAATAAACAGAGATACCGTGTCCTAAGAACCATAAGACAAAAATCACTTATTACCTTGTGGGTCAATTTGCAGTTAATATCGGTGCATGAACCAGTCAGGAATTTAGTACATACAACTATTTTAGAGGGATCGTGGATGTATAGACACTTCCCATCATCCTTGTTGCATTTTCCAAATCTAGTGAAAAACTGACAATATTTTCTCTTTCTGGCCAACCGTAACCGGGCAGTACGCAAACTCCATCTAACTTTCTCACTTGCAAGAACACGTACACGTTTCTTTGGATCTCTAACCAGCTGGTTACCATTTCCAATTCGAACATATCTAAACATAACGAAAAAGTATCAAATAGTAAATACCACTACATTATGCTCAAGTCTGCCACCACAGTTGGATTTCCATAGCTAAAATTAAAAAGTTGTTCCATATTGTTAGATGTTTCTTAATGAACCACACAAAAGTACTAATTAAAAGCAGCTCCGTGTAAATGAACATACTCTTCGTTGCCAATTAATAATCTCCTTGGGATATAAGATCTCTTAACAGTCTTTCTAGATTGAAGAGCAACTGGGGATGATGGTTCTTTCTCTGCTGGATATGCATAAAGAAATGAGATCAGATAATAAGATATCCAAAAAGAATAGCCATAGAGGTTTTTTTTATTGTGACATGTGCAATACTGAAGCAGTTTCCTATTTTCAATGTCAAAAGAATCAAACACTGTGGATGTATGGCACTTCATCAGAAAATTGTTGCCATTATGTAGTCAATGAGCCATTAATTACAAAAAAAAAAAGGCAACATTCCCAGATGTCTATCAATATTATACACTTTTTCATGAAAACTGTCAATATTATTTGCGAAAATGAGAAATCTGAGGAAGGCTAATCTACATAATCTCGAAGTGAATGACGAGTTGACCAACATAAATGGCACAGAGACAAATGAAATAGTATATCAAGCCACCTGTGATCCTCTGAAGTGTCCTCCTTGTTGGGTCCATCTTATATCGCTCTGAACCAATACGAAATATCCGTTCTCCTGTTTGCGTGATCCAAATAAGCATGAAGTATTATATACAAGAGAGACAATATAACTGAACCAATCTAAAAGTGAAAGTCACAGATATTAACAACCTTTTCACATCTTGCATATCTTAATTAACTAAAACAATATTTTATCAACATACTGCACAATAAAAATGCCACACCAGGATTGCAGAGCGGAGTACCTGGGCGCAGCTTTACATTAAGAACCCACTTACGAGAAACATGATTTCTGTTCTTTGCAATGGGAACAACACTCTTTTCTTCCTTTTTCCTCTTCTCCGCAGCTGCAACAGCTCTTGTGGCCTCCTATAGTAAACCACATATAGCATAATTACTTGCATGATTTGAGCTGTATATGCATGAGTAATTGAGCTCAACAAACCTCATTAGCCTTCTTCGAGCTCTTTTCAATTGATTTTGACCACTTTAAACTAGAGCCACAAACACTTAAGACTTTCGACATCTTAAGAGAGTATCCATGGCTTGATCTAGTGTATATTGCACCTCTCTTTCTTGACACCAGCAACTTTTGGCTACACAACTCAGACAGAGAGACATGCAACAGATGCATCATCAGTTTGGGACTAGCACAGCCCGGAGAGATAGGAAATTTTATTGCAGTTGCAGTATGAAAAAGAGAGATGCATATAACCACATACCTGACGTTGGAAAGGGATGGTTTTATACCCAGTAGACTTCTCCAATAAGCAGCTCTTTTATATGAAAACCGATTCGGCCAGACCTTTTGAGGTGCCCAAGTATTCTTAGGTTTTTCTGATGACTGTGAACCATGTAGTTTCCAAACAAAGGACAATTTTGAATATCTGCAAGTCTTGGCAAACCCAGATTGCCTCCTGCTAGAAGTTTTAGGAATAAGTGAGTGAGGTGTCAGTCCAGGTGCACTAGCATTCCCTCTTTTGATATGATTTTCTGATGATGCTCTTAAAAGCTGGTTTCCCCTACTCTTGTAGTACCCATCAGATAACTGTGATTCAGTAGTATCCACCCCTAATATAGACATATCGTCAGATTTTGAGGTCGCAACCAATTGATTAGATCTCCTCTTAACATAGATAATCTTCTTCTCTGTATTCCCTTCTCCAGCTGCACTATGGCTATCTGGTTTAATGACCGAGTCAGTTTGGCATTCAGTGACTGGAGAAGACTTTATCCTATCTGGCAAAGGCTCCTCCATGTTGCAAGAAGTGCAGCTTAATGAGTTCCCACTTTGATTTAGGGTCAGTGCTTTTGTCATTTCAGGTGTGTTTATCTGTCCTCCTCTCTTTAAAGTTGGCGCATCAGCATTATCAGTCTTGCATTTAGTTGCCAGGTCATTCTTAGTATTAGTGCAACTACTAAGACGATAAACAGAGCAACTTGAACCAGGGAATCCATGTGAAACATCATCTGATTGGGAATGTGTTCTCACTAGGCTATTGCCTTTCCTTATATATGAACTCTTTATAGGTCTGGCTGCCTTGATAATATGAGTCTGAGGAATGGGAGAATGTTTGTTTTTTGGTTCTGCAACTGCAGCATTTGAGTTTGTCGTTCGACACCACGTCCTTGTTTTTGTAGCATGATAAGAATATAAGTTCTTCATATTACTATGATTTGAAGGATGCTGCACAGGAAAAACTTTAGTAATAGCAGAAGTAACTTGGTTCTTGCTCCAAGTTAGTCTACCGTGAACAGGATACTGTTTCTTGACCACTTGACCCGTACCCTTAAGTAGAGGTTGTGCAGGATTAGCTTGTGACTTGTTTACAGCTGCCCCTGAACATTTCCCAAGAGAACTGGTATTTGGATCAGCAATCACATGGTTTTTGTTTGATATATTGTCGCTGTGACAAATCATTTCACTTTCTAATAGGGAGGCTGATGGCTTGATGTTTCCCTGACAACACGAATCTGAGTAGACACGCAACTCTTCCGGAGAAGTCATGCAAGATCGTATATCAAAGCTAGAAGCTAATGATTCATCACAAGAACCAGACGCACTCGGACCATTTCGGTCAGAACACGACATACCATTAGCAATCACAGCCAGATCATTGCTCTCAAGTGATCTGTCAACATCTACCAGATCCTCCTCCAGATTAATAACATTCAAGTCATTAATACCAACTTCACCTTCCACATCAGTGGTTCCACATTGGTTGATGGTTATGGATGCTGATGAAGTATCCCCACTTTGCTCAGCTCCAAATTCATATGACCTGGTGGAATGCTGCTCAATAACTATGGGATTACTGAGCCCATCTGCATGTGTATCATCTTCAGAAAGAGACGAGAGACTCAATCTTGGGCTGGAAAGTTTCTGCTTCTTCCGGTAGCCTGGGGATGAGCCATTAGCGCTCAATTTAACATCTGGGCATGAATCTTTAATTCCAGAAGAGTCTTCTTGTAAACTGGTGTCCTCCATGCATCTATCTCTCTCACCAACAAAATCACCACCCATTGCAGAAACAATATCCGTTCCCAAATATCTAGGAACTCCACCATCAGCGGACCCAACTGTTTGAACATTCACACTGGCCTTTATACCCGTCTGAGCACCTTTCTGTTTCCTCTTCTTAATAAACTTGGATGAATTGTCAACAGATAAGCAAGTTTCTTTGTCAGTGATCACCTTGGGAGATGAATTATCAATATATAAGCAAGTTTCTCCACCTTCAACAGAGTAAACATTATTTGACAGAACAGTTCCCACATTATAAGGAAAAGATACTTCAATCTCAGGTGAAGTCACTTTATCATTTGCCGACAGAGAGCAAGAACTAACTGAAACGTCAAAAGCAACATTTGGAAGATATGTAACTGCAGCACCTTCTAAACTTCTGTAATCATTTGCATGCAACATAACTTGGGGTGATTTGGACTGGTTTGGGGGAAGATCCTCTGAGTTAGCATCTTTAAGTCCCACATCATAGACAATAGCATCCGCTGTCGTTTTCATTACCGCACAATCAGACTTCCTGGCTAGACCCAGTTCGTGGATTTCTGAGAAATAATTATCTTCATGAACCTCTGAATTCCTCGTCTCCTGAGGGCTTGAAAAACCAGCTGGATTATGGTCTTTACAACGAAGTATATCTTCAAAGTCCCCTCCGGTATATGATCTTTCCAACAAGACCGCCTCACCAAGATCAGGATGTTCACCAACATCATGTACCCTATCACTGCCCAATGTATCATATTGGCCAAGGGGCCCAATTGATCCCTTATCTGCACGACAAACAGAAGCTTTGTCAGATACATATTTGTCTGCAATGTTCACAGACTGATTAAAGCCCAAACTATCTCCACAACTCGCACTCTCATTAGGTAAAAAGTTCTCATGTGCAAGACGTGCGACCTCATAAGCTCTCAATCGGTTCACCCCCTTGTTCCTGTTTCTTTTCAGCTTAGGAGCAACTGGATTACAGGTATCAACTTGAATGGCATCGGTATCTTCCTTCATCCGCATATTCGCTCCAACCAAAGGCTGCTTCATACCTCTCTTCTTTTTCCTTGACCAGCTTGAGTTTGTTTCCTGGAACATAACCCCAGAGGATCCTTCTAGAATGTTCACTTCCGGATGAGTATTCTTCAGATGGTTCTCACCTAAATCTCTGGCACTGTTGGCAGTTACACTTCCACTCCTAGAGGCAGAAACTGTATCCATGTGTTCCTTTGGAGTTCCCCATGGATCAAACAGCATATCTGAAACTACATCTGGTTTAGCCGCAGGCAAAGCAGACCCACTATACTCTAATCTTTCTTTCACTGAGGAGTTTGACTTTATAGAAAATTCAGTAGTTGGGTGAGATGTCACCTGAATAGTCTTTGCCACAAGTGCATTTGACCTAAAGGAAATAGCAAGCTCCGTAGGACTCTGCTCCCTCTCCCTTTTAACTTCCATTCTAGTCTGCAGCTGCCCATATCCTTCCTCATGGACCTTGAAACTACCTCTACTATAGTCTTTTGCAAACTGTTGAGACTTAAAACCCCCATTTTTCCTATTACGAACTTTCCCCGGTGGAGACCTAAGTAATGCATTCTTTTTCTGCAATCTCTTCTTCTTATCAGGTCTAATAATTTGCCCCTTACTGACCCCAGTCTCTAACCTAAATCTCAGATCACCCTCAGAAATTTCTGGTAGCCTGTCTCCCAATCGAGAAAAAGCTCCACCCAAACTCAGATAATTCTCATCAAATTCCGTTTGCCTGTTTCCCAATCGTGACAAAACTCCGCCAAATCTCAGATCATTCTCAACAAATTCTGGTTGCTTGTTTCCAAGTCGAGACAAAACACCAGCAGACCTGCCAGAGTCTTGTCTCCACTCATCATCATCCACATGCATATACGACTGGCAACCCTGGTTGCTCATATCATGTTCCCATCTCCTCACATCAAAATTATGCTTCATGTGTAAGTCATGATTCTGACCGTGACTTCCATTATCCCATCTCGTCTCATAGTAATCACACTCCCTGTACAAGTCATGACTCCGATCATTCATACCAATATACCTTCTCTCATCAAATTCCCTCTTATTGTCCACGTCAGAACCCCAACCACTACTTGCACTGTCCCGTCTCCTGCCATCATCCCTCTTTCTGTACAACTCAAAACTCTCAGAACTCACATCAAAGTATCTGTTACAACCGTCTACATCAATATCAGGAGGCCTTATACGATCTTCCGAGGAATCCCAACGGAACTTTTGGTCCCAATTTTCATGAAATTCACGTATATTATCATTACGTTCGAGATGAAAATTCTCATTTTCGACGACAGGCTTTCTCTTGGGATAATCATGAACAATCCGCAAGGGTAGATTTTCTCTCGGAGGTTGGGGTGGTGGAGGCGGAAGATAGGCGCGGTGGGGATAGGGTTTTGGTGGTGAATCGAATTCGTAAAGATGGGATCTCTCGGTAATTGAGTACCGATGCGGAGAAAAAGAAAAGCGCGGAGGAGGGGGAGAAGGCATGTGACGCATTGGTGGAGGAGGCAGCCAAGGCGGCGGTGGTGGTGGAAGAAGAGTATTGAACGAACGGGTTTGTGGTGGAAGCGGCGGTGGTGGGGGGAGGTGGTGGGGAATGAAATCAGGAGGGCGGAGGACGTTTGCATACCTGAGATGGTCATCGTGGTGGTGGCGGCGGTGGAAGGGAGGAGGTGGCGGGAGATCCATTGCGTCGGCGACTCGTCGGATTTTGCAAGAGCTAAAATTATGCCTATTGTTTTCTTCGTTCAGCTTTCCAAATTGGCGGTGGAAACCTAACGTCAAGTGTGGACTATGAAGTCGTCGAATTAGGGTTTAATATTATAATGATGTTTAAAATATATTTATAAAACTCATAATTTAATTAAACTACTTTAACCATTTAACAAAACAAATTTTAATTCAATTAAACTATCAAAAATAACTAGATGTAGTATATAATTTAATCAAATAAAAATCAAGAATTTAATTATAATTAATATGATCTATTAATTAATGATGTGAATCTAAATAAATCTTTTAAATAAGATGTAAAAAAAACATCATAAATTTAAATTATTTTGTATTTTTTAAAATTTTAAAAATAAATGATAAACATATCAGTTACTATAATTTTATTTTATTTTTTATTTTTTTGTATTATATTAATGTTAAACTATATCATAATTAATAAAATATGATTGAAAATTGAAAATTAATAAAATTTTATCAAATATTTATTATGTATCTACATGCAATTGATATATCTTGTAATCTATATGATATTACAATTACTTTTGCTAGATTATATTAATATAATACGATATGTATAATTTGTGTGTTTGGTTAAATATACAAGGGAAAAGTAGCAAATTAATCCTTATGGTGGACACCCCTATGTCGGATCACCCTTATGGCAAGCTTTTGTTCAAACCAATCTCTAATGTTCAACATTTGTTGCAGTTAGGCTCTCGTTGTTAACGGACTTCTAATGCCGTTAGATTTCTCATTGAGGCATTTCATCAAACACATTGTGTGTCACTTGCTTTCAGCAAGGTTCATGAGTGGATGAACCAATTTCAATGAAGTATGAGAAACAACAAGAGGTGCATTCACAAGTAAAATATGAAGACCGAGCTCAATTGCTCTTTTAGTCATAAACTCGAAATCAAACATTAATATTTTTAATAGCAAGAGTAGTATTTCGACTACATGGAATAAAATTGGAGGATGAGAAGGTTGAAAGTACTTATCTTTGACGTGTTTCATTTTGTTGACTTTGTTGTTGAAATGATAATAGTTTATTTCATTCAAAACATTATAAATCAAAAGCTTCAACGTTTCTCAACCATATTTTGATTAGCATCTTGAGTGATAACATTAATCATATTTCAATGTCTTGTGCAATTGAATAACATCTTAATGAAGACCTTGAATTAAAGACCACTCTTCCTTGATAACATTAATCATATTTCACAGAAAAACATCAATGGCTTCAGTAACAAATCTTTTTATTATGTCGCACATAGACAGAGAGCAACTCAAACACAATATGTTTGATGAAATGTCTCTATGAGTCATCTAACGGCGTTAAAAGTCCGTTAACAGCGAGGGTCTGACTGCAACAAATGTTGAACGTAGGGGTTCGTTTGAACAAAAGCTTGCCAGAAGGAATGATCCGGAGTGTCCACCATAAGGGTTAATTTGCTACTTTTCCCAATATACAATTATGTAAAAAGTGATTTTACATATAATAAACTTATAGTTTTCAAATAGTATACATACTTAGGGGGGTTATCTAGTCAAAATTTTATTTCATGATTTTGGTATAGTGGGTCGAGTTAGGGCTGAGAATCGCTTTGGTACTAGGTATCCAGAACTGAAATTTTGGATACCTAAACCGAAAATCACCCAATTGAGTATAGTGGGCGTTCGGGTAATTGGGTACCCAAAGAACCGGTTCGGTTCCTCGATTCGGTTTCGATTAGTCCAGTTGAAACCGAAAACAAAATTCAAATAAGGTGTGCGGATTAGGCAAAGCACGCGCAGGCGCACGTAGGCAGCGGCAAGCGGAGGTAGGGTGAATTAGTAGTCTTAATGGTGTTCACCTTCACCCCTAGGGAATAGACCAAAGGGGAATAATGAGCTACTTTTGTAGCGGTTCTCGCCGCTGCTTTTCCTGTTCTTCCTTACGACTAGAGCTAACGCACATAGTCTTAAGCTTCCTCTTCCTTCCGGCCGACATTCAAGGGATGTTTTATTATGCATCTCATTAGGTAAGGATTTGAGCGGTACACGGAACACGAACACAATCTGTCAAAGGACCAAGAAACAATGGTTTTTCCCAATCCAGAATTCATTGACAAAACTTGGATTTTTTGGCATTAAAATGACCAATTCTCGAAAAGACTTATATTAAGCAATTGTTTTAATTTTTGTCCAATATCAACATTTTTATCGTACTTTTTTCATCTCCATATAGCGATGAAAGTTGCATTTTTATTTTTCTTCATTCCTAGTTGCTAGGGCAGAATCGGAGAGCGCAGAGGCAGGGCTGAGACGGAGGCAGACGGTGGCCGATAGATGGTGGAGGAAGATGGGCTAGCGGCTGCCCCAGGAGTTGGTGTCTGCTCGGTCTTGTGTGGGTGTGGTAGTGCATGCGTTGCTAGGGTTTTGTTTTAAAATTGCAAATTCAAAATTTTAAATTAAGTTATTCAGATATTAATACATAATAAATTATAAATTAAAGCTGATGATTTAATTTTTTGATTCTTTCAGTTCTACTCGAAACCGATCGGGTAGAACTCGATACCCGAAATTTTTGATTCTCGGTACCAAAAGAACCAATGGTTTCAATTTGACTCAGATTGGAACTGAGAACCGAAAACTATTTGCTCACTCATAAATTGAGTTTTTACATTTTAAATGTCCTCAGTTTTATTTATGTTCTATTTTAAGAAATTACGAAATAGTGATGCATCAAACTTTTTAATCCATGATTTATATTCAACCATTTTCTCTTCCAAACTACTCGGATTGTACATTCAATATCCAACTCGGATGCATGGGATGTCAATTGGTAATTGATTTTATAAAAAACTAGCGTGTAACCCGTCGAAAATCGACAAGAAATTATCTTATATTATATATAATTTATAAATATATAATTTTTTGAAATAATAAATTTTTAACCTATTTTTCTATAACATTTTATGTTTAAAAATTTTGAATATGTTATATTAAAATGATTATTTTATTCTATTTTTTCTATTTAAAAGTGATATAAACAAATTATTATAAATATTATTTACAATAATTTATGTTATTTATGAAGTAATGATAAAAAATCATGTTACCTTATGATTTATTAACATAATTACAAATTAATGCTACTTAAAAACTATATCATTGCAGAATATATGTGTTACATAAAGACTCATCCCGTGTAAAATTTATTGTTACATAATCACTTTATATCGTAATTTAAAAATAAAATTTTAAAAATTAACTCTTTATTAGTTTGATAAAAAAAAAAACAATTATATATTTGATCAAATCAAATAAATATTAGATTTAATAATATTTAATATGATTATTTAAGATAAATAATAATGTTCAATAGAAGTGATGTTAGATAGAACCATAAAATTATATCGTTGTAGAATATATGTGTTACACAAATACTCATCTCGTATAAAATTTATTGGTACATAATGATTTTATATCTTAATTTAAAAATAAAATTTTAAAAATTGACTCTTTATTTGTTTGATAAAAACTAATTATTTGATCAAATCAAATAATATTAGAATTAATATTATCTAATATGATTATTTTAGATAAATAATAATGTTGGATAGAAGTGATGTTAGATATTTATTGTATTATCTATTAATATAAAATACTTTATATTTATTATATATATTTTATTTTATATAATATCATTGGTTTGAGTTTAAATATTTTCTCCAGTCCCGCTAATGTTTGGTTGTTTTTCTTTTTGGGTCATCCCACTAAAATCAGGTTGTTTTCATAAATAGCAAAAAAAATTACTCTCTCCGTCCCGCTAAAAGTGGCCACGTTTCCTGTTTAGCCTAAAATGTGTACTCTAGGTTCTCGCAAATTATAATGAGGTCGATTGCATGTAGCAAGCTAACCCGGGTCGGATCTCGATGGAAAGCTTAACAGGGCGGCTCTAATCCTAAGTGTTATTAAAATAAGAAAAGGAAAATCCTAAACACTCTAATAAATATAAACGGGAGGAATAAGAAATAAAACGAAAACAATAAACAAAATAAAAAGGTGGATTCGGGATTGAAGGGCCTAGAATTCAGAAAACCTACAATTAATCAAATCATGCTCTTCTACTCATGCTATTGTTCATTTATCAAGGATTTCCTAAAAGTTAGTCTAACTAATCACTTACGTGTTCTCAATTAGACAGCAATCAAAACTCTCGTATTAGATTACCCTAATAGGAGTTTCTCAACTACAAACAATGATTCGAAGTTAATTAATGACTTCCAAAAGTTGTTTAATCACTAACTTTCGTATTAGACAATTAAGTTGTAATTCTAACCTATGTATTCGAATTACACAATAGGAAAATCAATAACAACTACGAACATGATTCCTACATTTCTGATTTGGAATCATTGATTGATTTAACCCTAGGTCTATATTGGAATCATCTCTCGATCTCAACCAATAACGATAAATCAAAACAGTGATCAAGCATTTCAATTAAACAATCACAAGTTAAATCAAAAAGCACGAATCGAAGAGCAATCAATAAATAATTAAAAGAAATTCTAAATCCAGGAAGAGTAAGACAATCAATCCATAAAACAATCAAAATAAGAATTAAACATGCTTATAAAGATTGAGTCTCAGATTGAGAGCCAAACTCGCCCTCAATCCTTCATCCCAAGTAGAAATTACAAGTGAAGAGTGTTAAACTAGAGTTCTAAGATTACAAGTTTGAGTTCTATTTTAGAGAGAGATGGATGTTAGCCTTCAAAATGGCCTAGAAAAGGCTTAAAAACCCGCAAGTAACTGTCAGCCAGCGGTCGCTGGCTTTGCCTCTCTGACGCGCTGCAGCAGCACAGGCCCAGCGACCGCTGGTCTGTGCAAAATACGAAAATTTTGAAATCATATAATTTAATCTTGTCTCGATAGGAATCTGTGGCCGCAGACGGGTCCAAATTCGGAGTTGTAACGAAGGAGAACGAGTCAAAACAAAATTTTTGCGCAAAACGCAACAATTTTGTGTATGGCTATGCACTCGCATTCTTTCTCCTCTCGTCTTTTGCCCATAACTCTTAGCAAGCTCCCGTCCGATTTCCTCGGCTTTGTTCTGCTTAGCACATACGACATAATCGGCACCAATTCAGCTCATATCCATCCTTCAATTCACCATCCTACAACAAACACGAAAACAACAAAAATCAATATAATACAAAATAAAAAGACACGAAAACAAAACAAACTAAAACCTAGACACGAAGAAACATCAACTAAAAATACACCAAAAACGAGCTAAACATTTCCTTTTTAGGTTGTCCCATTAAAAGTGGCCACTTTCCCAAAAAGATCTCAGAGCAGGTATACCATATCCACATTGTAGACACCAAAAATGGTAAAAAGGACGACGACTTCAACGGGAAGAATTTCAAAGCTTCAAACACTGCTCTTCTCAACGGATATATTTTCAAGAGAGTCCTATAAATACCTCGCCACTTCAAACGCTTCAAACACCAGTTACCAAGCTTTCATACGCATTCAAACTCTCAACATTCTCAAGCTTTCAATTGCTCTCAATTCTCAAACTTAGAACACTTAAGCTTTCTGTAAATCTCTAGTGTGTTCTTAGCGATTATTTGTAACCGAAAAATAACTCTAGTATTAACCTTAGTGTTACATACTAGAAGTGATCTGAATCAAGCTGTACATCTAATCTTCAAGGTTGATCACCATAAGACATATCCAATTTAGTTGGAAACCATCGAGTCACATTGAGAATCGTGGACGTATGAGTTTTTATCTCCAAACCACGCAAACCAAACATCTGTGTCTTCGCTATTTACTTTCAGTATTCTTTATCTCTAACTCGATATTGCATATCTTAAATACTGATTAAGTGCAAACAGGAACATTAACATTAAGATTTCTAATAAACGAGTAAGCCTTCAAAACCACTAATTTTGCACTGTTATACTTGAGATATTAGTCCATCAGTCAAACACTTGTTGTAGACTGAAGGATTGCTATTTGAAGTCAATCTCTACTGAGGCCACCTCCATTCAGATTTGAGTTACTCACTTAAATTAGTTTTAATTTGATAATTTGAAACTAGTGTATTCACCCCATACACAAATACTCGTTTCGGGATCAACATGGTATATATTTATGTCGAATTGTTAAAATATATTTATATTGAATTATTATTGGGTTAAATTTATATTTTCAGAATATAAAAATTATTTAAAAAATTAATACGGAATTGGTTATGTAGTTGGTTCTACCGTTAATCAATACCAAATCGATTAGCAATTGGTTAACCGGTAGAACCGACATGTCCGATACCTGGATAAAAAAAATGTCTTTGCGATTTTGGTTAATGGGTATGAAATTTATTGAGAGACATAGGGGGTGAGAATTTGAGACCGGAACTTGGGGAATTCTCGATCCCAATCCGAGTTCATAATATTTCCAGATTAGGACTAGAACTTGATATTTGGAAAATTTTCAGAACTATGGAGTCCCGATTTCAAAATATTAGTTTTAATTTATATTTTAATTTAAATTATAAATTATATTTCAAAATAAAATTAACATAATTTCATTTAGAATTTAATTTTATAAATTCAAGACTTTCTGAATTATTTGAGATGTTTTGATACTTTTGAATTCGTGATTGAAACCAAGACTTTTTTTTTCATTTCAAAATTCGAGACTTCTGAAATTTTGATTAAAACTGAAAGTGAAACCAGAAAATTAAAAAATATATATATTAAGATCAAGAATTGGAGACTTCTCACTAGGCATATTGGGAAGGAACAACTTTAGACAGCTATGTACAAAAGAAACTGAGACTGGACCAAAGTACGAGCCCAACATGCAATGGATGTCGACCAAGAAAACAAATGATCATATTAGTGGGCAAGCCCCACAATCCACTAAAATGTTTGGCTCACTCTTTACTTTTAAGACCATGTTTATTAACAACCCACACAATCCAATCATCTAAATAAAATATTAATTTATCTCTCTTCCACATATACACTCCATAACATAACTCATTTTCACAACCTTCCTACTTTATCTATGACACCAACTCTTAATAAAATATTTATTTTTTATTTTCATTAATTGTATATTATACATATACACAATATTTAAAATAAATAATTATATTATAATTATTATTTAAATTTTTAATTATAATAATTAATTATTTTATAAACTTAAAATAAATAACGGATTTATTAATTCAATACCAAATACATATGAAATGGATACATAATTGAAATGAAGTAAACCAAAACACAAATAGATGCATTAGATAATAAATTACAAAACCAATAAATAAACGACATTACATATTAATTATTAGTGCCAAAATTTTGTCAAATATGCTCAATCAAATCGTCTTTCAAGAGATCATTACCTTCTTGATTGCGAAGTTGTTCTCTATTCACCATATATTCACCTAAATCCGCAATACGTTCACGTTCAGTAGAGTACTGAAAAGGTTCATCATCACCTTCTTGTCCTCTTGTAGGTCTATTCATAAGAAATTCAGTAGGATCGTAATAGTTATGATATGTATCTCGCTCATCCTTCACTATCATGTTGTGCATGATAATACAAGCAATCATAATTTTTTCCATTATATACTTGTGTTTCAAAAAATATGAATATGATACTCTATTTATAGAGAATTTAAAATCATGAATTTTCATATATTTTTTTGATTAATATTATTTAAATTAATTAGTATAAACAAATTAAAATTAATATAATTGAGTTATCCAATAATATGGTGCCAAGTGGCACCATATTATTGGATAACCCAATTGGAAAACGGGATTGGTTGGCCAACCTAAATATAATAGTGTCATGCCTTTTCTTTTATTTTTGATTTAATATTTAGTCCTTTTTTTTTGTGTTCTAGTTATCATGGATAAACATGATGTAAGTCTTGATTATTTCACATCAATTTATACTTTCCATATAAGATCCTCAAATATAATTATAGTCCCAATTATATTTCATAATGGAAAAATAGTCAACTATTATTCTTAGATTCGCAATTATCTAAAACAAGTTTAACACGTGCATGAGATAATATTGAATACAACTAGCATGATTAAAATATTAATTTAGCTATTAAGAATGATGACTATATCACTAATGGGATAAAGAAGAAAAAAGATCATGTGATTATGTTGGTATCTTTTTGTTAGACAAGAAAGTTAAAGTCACGTGAAGTAGCAAGATGGCCATAATAGTAGATACACTTCAAGTGGTGTATGAGTGGAAGAAGACTAATCATTTTCAAAACCAAAAAAGGTGTATATCAAAGTTAAAAATCAAGATATCAAATTTAGAATGTATGGTGGAGTTTTGGTATCTAAATACTAAATTTTGTTGGCCACCATCAACATAACATGACATCATCATGCAATTGTCATTTTAACAATAATTTACTATTTTATACTAATATTTATCAAAAATATTAAAATTAAATCATAGCATGAACCATAATAAAGAAATTATTAAAAAAAATAATTTATTGGAATAATCAAATCATTTTAAATTATAAGGTTGTGTCACTTTGAGGAATAAATTTATCCATTGAAAATGTGGCATAAAAGTATAATTACTCTTTAAATTTTTTCTTTTTTATCCTTCTCTTCTATCTAAATTATGAATCTGTTATTGTTTTTCTCTTTCGTCCTATTCTAAGGAGGGATGATAAAATCAATACAAATTTGAAGTGATAATATTATCTCTCATTAAAATGGAATGAAAAAGAAAAATAATAATGAATTTATAATTTAGACATGAAGAATGAAAAAAAAGAAGAAATTTAAAGAGCAAATATACTTTTATACCACATTTTCAAGGATAAATGAAGATAACCTAACTGTATTAATGAACCTGGTTAATAAGGTCAAATATACATCATAGTATGAGCTTTGATCTTTATGGCCTCGCATTTGAAAATTTGCAAAATTGATAATAATGGGACACCAAACATAAGTTAGAGAAACCTAAGTAAAAGAAAGGTGACCAAATCTTGGACACCTTAATTATAAAGAACAAAGATAGAAAGAAAAAGAGGTGAGGAAAAGTAAAGAAAAGCATGAATAGCATGGCATCATTATTGTGTATAATGTAATCTCCTCTATGTAAGTACACTTTGATGGGAGGCTTTCATCAACCAAAATACATGAATTTCTGAATCAAATCCTAATCATTATGTAAAACAGCCAAACAGAAGAATGGCTTCACTCCCACAACTAAAAAGGCAAGGAGGAGGACAGAGCTACAAACAAACCTCACATCCAAGCCAGTATTCACCATGAGTAACATAATCATACAATCATCAAAGACACACACCCAATGAGAGTTCATTTCCCTATTCGAGTTGCATTTTCGAACGAAAACACGGTTAGTCAAAGCTAGAAGAGCGGCTCCACCTACCTCGTAGATAGTCTTCTAAGGAAACACTCTGCTCGATGCTGCTTATGGAGAGCGAGTCTTCCTCCACCCCAAGCATTGCGAGGTTGAGGTGGGATTGAAGGTTTGACTGTGAGAACACTTCGTCGTCCATTGCCTCCTGCCCTTCCACGGAGTTATTTACTCCTACGTGTACGGACCCATCGGAAGCGTTCACTTGCAGCCTTGCCCACTTCACCACTTCAGGATCGCCTCGTAGGAGCTTCAAAACCTGCCAACAAGAGTGTGTTTTCTTACACTGCACTCCTTTAGGTTGGTTTTTTATAAGGATTACAATGACTTACATTACTCATATGGGGTCGAGCGCGTGGGGCTCGTCTGATACAAAGGGATGCAGCTAGAAGCATCCTCTCTACTTGATCGTGATCGTAGTTGCTTCCTAAGTTCGGATCCAGCAACGTCGTGAACTTGCCCGAAGTTAAAATTGGCTTTGCCTGTTAATTATAATCAAGAATGATCTTTAAATTTGCAGTCAAGTACAAAAGGTGATCAAATCCAACAAGAACATAGAACATACCCACATAACAAGGCTCTCCTGTCCTTTCAGACAGTTGCTGCTTATAGGTTTTCTTCCCGATAGTAGCTCGAGAAGAACTACACCGTAAGCGTATACATCTATTTTCTCGTTTACTTTCCCATACATGAAATACTCGGGAGCCAAATATCTGTGCAGAAACATGTGTTGAATCACAAACTAGTCTTTGTTTCCTAATTCAAGAATGCCCTCTTGAGCAGAAAAATTACTAACCCAAATGTGCCAGCAACGTCCGTACACGTTATGTGAGTTGAATACGCTGACGCCCATTTAGCAAGCCCGAAATCCGAGAGCTGAAAATACAAGCGATAGAATTATGATTTATGAGAGTCGATTTATAAAGTACGAAAGATCTAGCCTTTTTGCTATTAGTATTATCATCACCTGTGGCTCGAAATCATCAGATAAAAGTATGTTTGATGACTTAACATCCCTATGGATCACAGGTTGGCCTTCTCTGGTGTGAAGATAGTCCAAAGCCTCGGCTACGCCTACAGCAACCCTATACCTCTCGGTCCATCCGAACGAAAGCAGATCCTTTTTGTGGCCTAGTTTATATTAAGACAATTCTCTTAGGTAACAATGTAGCAACAAGAAACCAAGATTCATATACAAATATAAGCAAATTGTTTACCATGAAGATTCTCTTCGAGGCTTCCTCTTGATAGAAAATCATACACCAAGAGAAGTTGATTGTCCTCAAAACAGAATCCAAAGAGTGAGATGATGTTCTTGTGATGTATAGCGTTAATGATCTCGATTTCAAGAACAAACTCCTTAAGAGCATCTTCAGATGGCTTCAGAATCTTCACAGCAAGTTCCTTCCCATCGGGAAGGCAGCCTCGATAAACCTGACTACTGCCTCCTTTACCAATCATATTCCCTGAAAATTCACAAGATAACACAATGCAGTCAACTAACAGCACCAAAAATCGGAGTACGAAACTTGTCCAAAAATATAAAATTGGTAACAACCTGGTGTAAAGTTGGAGGTTGCTAGTTCAAGTTCACGGAATTTAAACAGTCTGCATGTGGCAGAGTACTTATCGTGAAGACCCTCAAGTTCCTCCGGTAAGGATCGTGAGATGGGACTATTTGCAAGAGATGCAGTCTCGTTTCCAACAGGAACAATTGCACCAGTTTCTCCATCTAGTTTGGAGTGTTGATCTTGGTCGTGATTCATGTCGTAGTTTTTCCTACCACTTGCATTCTCGATATATAAATAATATCTACTCGGTAGCCTCATCGCCCACTCAACCACAGAGATCTGCCTCACTTGGTGTGAAGAATTCGTGCTAGACATCATAGCTCGACGAAGGAGAGGCCAACCAGGTTTCACCTCAGACAATTCCCTCAGCAGAGTTGAAACTGAACTAGTTGCTACAACCTCCATCTTCGGTAATGGAACAATTGCCATTGAAGTCCTCTCACCTTCATTCTTTGAAGGCTCCTCGTTGCAGGACTTATGCCACGAAGGTGAGCAAACCGAGCATTTTTCTTCAAAGGTGGCCACATCTGGTTTAGCACAAGCGCCTTCCTCCCATGCTAGCATTGGCTTTATCAGATTACCATCGTTAAGCACTTTCATGTTCTTGCTAAACGATCTTTGGAGGGCAGTAAGTAAGCCATTCCTACGATTATGTTCGAGTTCTGCTCAAGCCAAAACCAAATAAGGTCTCAATAAGCAAGGTCTGTTATTGAAAAATGAATGCAATTATCATGAACAAGAAACAAGAACCAAGAAACAAGAAACAAGAAACGCTACTACCTTTGATACTAACACGAGATGCCAAACTAGACTCGCGGTGAAACACGATTTTCCCATTATTAACAGCCAACACAGAGCATTCCTTGCAGAGTTTCTTAGCACAATATTTAGCAACAGAGGCTGAAGAACGAATTGCATGATGTGTTTGAGCGGTTCCAACTATAACCTCGGACGCATAGTAAGCTTTCGCTTCACGAACGAGTATTTTCTGAGCCGATGAACCTCTGCAGATCTTTAGTTTGAGATCAACCTACATTATTAGCAACAAGTTTCCAAATTTTAATTACATTCTTGCATTCTTTCTGCAACCTCATGGCCTTAGACTATGCAAAGGAAAGTAAAACACTCTTTCTTTTTGCCCAATTTTCTCTTTGGTCAGAATCAGACAAACATAAGTGGTACTACATTAAAATATTTGGATTAGTTCTGATTGTCTCAAAATAGAACAAGAACAGTCACAGAAGTTTACGGAAGTCATAGTTGTCATAAATGAGAGTGTAATAAATTCTTCAGCCTACCACCTTAGATCCACCGACACATTTTTGGAGAGATTGTTCTGTACAGTACTAAGAAATACTAGAGCTCAATTAATTTATGCCAAACAACACCAAAATAAGATTGTCCACCGATACAGTTTCCTAAGAACTTCACATGAAAATTAACTGCACTAGTACCATGAATTTCTGTGATTTTTCTAACAAACATGAAGCCTCAAAAATATAAAAAAAAATAGAATAAACTACCTGCTTTAAATTGCAGAATCCTTCGTAAACTTCGAGGATCGAATCAAAAGCTTTAACCAGTGAGAGAAGGGATGATTTCCCATCACGATCAACGATTTCTGCAGAATCACATTTCTCCAAATTAGTGATGTTAACAAATAAAATCTCATACAAAAGGGAATATGCTTTGAGTAAGTTTGTTTTATTTTAGCAGAAGACTTAAATTCAAGAAATCCCTTTTAATACTTATGATCTCTCAGAATTTCACAAAAAAAAAAAAAAAAAAAAACATTTGTTTGTGACTATAAAATTCAGTTCAAGAAAAGAAACACAGACACGCCACCATTGTTCTTGAGGACTTCAACTACTAGAAAAGGGGTTCCAAAATTTTGCTAAATTTTATCAGATTTCACTTCAAGCATGCATTTTGATATATTTACCATCCCCAAAATTCACAAAAATCACCCAAATAAAAATGATCCGACAATAAAAGAGCAAGTAGTTAGGCAGAGAGAACAGATACAAATGTGATGTACTATAAACTTCAGTTCAGAAAAAGAAACACACACACAAGCACACACCATTGTTCTTGAGAACGTGAAGGGCGATGACGCGATCACCGGCGTGGGCGACTTTAACGAGGGCCCACGTCAGCAGCTCTCTGCTGTAGGAGTCGAGCTTCACACCCACCACAACCGTGCGACCACCGCCGGAGCTCTCTTCCCCGCCGGCCACCACCATCTCAGCAATTCCCGCGGAAGAAATTCTGGGCCCTTATTTATTTACACTTGAGCCACTCATGTAGGAAGAGAGAAAACTAAAGGGTTGTGCATAGAAAAGAAAAGATCGGTTCTTGCGGTGGTTGATTTGATTTTGTGTATGTGTGTAACTGAAAATTTTGGAGTGATTTTTATGGTTTGTTTTCTCGAGAATTGAGCTGAAATTTGATGTCAGAAGGTCATGTGCAGGGTTCTTCTTCTCTTCTCTCCTTCTTCTCTTGTAGTTACAAATTGCTTTTCGGCCTTCAAATGGGGTTATATCATCAACCTCTCTCTACATCTCAGTCTGCTTTATGCTTTATTTATTTGTGTAGGGGTGGGAGGGAAAGGAAGGAGAGGTACGAGTAATGAGTGTGACTACTGACTAGGAGCAAGTGGAACATGTGTGCGCTGATGATAACGTTTATTGGTTTGAGTTCTTAGCAAATAAAATCATGTTAATAGGATGGACTCTATAATGGACGACCCGAGCCGAGCTGAATACTAAATATTATGGTTTTCGAGCTTATCTAAGTATAACATTTTATATTTTAGCAAATACAATCAATTAGTTTTTATATCATTATACGTATCCAGATGTGTATTCTGACTCGATTGAAATTTTGGCTCAAGACTAACGAACATGCTCATGTTCGTGAATAAATGAATTTAAATATGTTCGCAAACTCAACAAACGAGTATCATCTGATTCGTACTCAGTTTGTTTACTATAAGGCGAGCTTCAAATGAGTTGTTTTTTTCAAATCAAGACTTAAATAGCTCTCAAGTAATCCTATTTTTTTTGGAATAGTAATTATTAGAAAGCTATAGAAAATTAATAAGAAAAACAAGAATGCAAAAAACACAAGGATTTATATAAAAGTTGAAACATAATGGAATCATGAACATGTGAGAGAATTTCATTATGAATTAAAAATAGAGCATAAACTATGGCACCATATCCTAAATAAAATCTGATTATAAAATATTCAAACTCTAACCATATTATGCAAAAAAAAAAAGTTCAAAATCGCACCGGGAGTCTGATGGACTTGACCCGATTCGACCCGATTCAAACATTGCTTATCTCTAAATAATTTTATAATAATGTTTGTTATGTTGTTATTATATATAGTATTTATTTATAGGGGGGGGGGAGAAAATCTATTGGAGTGGAAGGAGGTGAGAAAGAAAAAGGGCACATTCAAATTTCAAAGAGGTAAAATCTGATTAAGATATTGTTTTGTTACTAACTATGTACACTATGATCAAATTTGTGGTGTCTTTTTGGGAAAAAACTTTATTACAAAAAGAAGTGGCGGGTGATGTGGATTTTAAACATATTATATACTTGCTATAATTAATATGAGAAAAGAGGAATATGAATAAATAGATATATAAATGCAGTAAAAGGAAAAATGGAAGGATTTGGTAAAGTTAAAGGTAAGTTGAAAAGTAGAATAGGAATGCATGAAATTGAAATCCAACCAAGTGGATAAATCTCAACTCTCAAGTTAACTGTCTACTTTTTATGAGTGTTGTGTGTATAACACGCTACTGGTTAAACGGATCGGGTTCAATTTGCATGCTTCTGATTTAGTTTTAGTTGGACTTATAGTTTTGATTTTTGTGATTCAGTTCAATTGTTACTAAACAATGGTCAGTTTCGAGTTTGATTCGTTTATTCGAACAAGTTTTTATCGGATTAAATTACAAATAGTTTATTCAGTGGCATAGTTAAAAAAAAATAATTGAGAATTAATAATCAGTTAGTTGCGTGACAATTTAAAAAATCATATATTAAAGTAATATCCCTTCGTCCGGATTATATAATAGTATTGGTGGGTAAAGGGTAGAGTCAAATACATGGAAGCATGTAGATGTACTGTTTTTAATTTTATAATCGAATGTGTATGTTGTAGTTATCTATGACAAGTGGGAAATAAATTCTAAATAATAGTTGAAAAAAGGAATATAATGTCTTGTGTTTATGGCTTTAATCGTTACTGAACTCGTTAGTATCATGTTGGAGTTCGAATCCTTTGAAAATTTGAAGGTTTGAGTTCAATTTTAAGAGTCTAAATAAATTGAGTTGAGTATTGACTTGTTCAAACTCGAGCTTGGTTTATAGTTTTCAAGCTCGAGCTCAACTCAATCGAGTTTTAATTTTTCAAGATCGAACTCGACTCAATAAAAAATTGGATAAGCTTGAGCTCGACTCGATTATGCTTGATTAATATTGATATAATTTAAATTTTATCTCGAATAAATTTGTTTAGACTCATTTAAGCTCGCGTAGGCTCGTTACATAATATAGGGTATAAGTGTAAAATCATAACATAGGCTCCATTAGGCTCGCGAGCCTATTGAGCTGAGTATTGTTGAACTCGAACTCGGGCTCGATATATAATCGAGTAGCTCGGCTCGATAATCATCAAGTCGACTTTGAGTTTTTATCGAATCAATCCCGAGTAGCTCGCGAGTTGTCTCGACTCACTTACATCCCTATTCGGTTTAAGTTCAATCCAAATTTTGAAAATTAATTAAGATCGAGTTGGGTTCAATAAATAAAAATCGAGCTCGAGTTTCATTCGATTATTATTGGATTTAATAATGAATTTGAACTCAAATTCGAATTTGGCTTGAGTTCGAGCTCATTAAAAAGTTTATTTATTAAACTATTTTGTTAATATTTTTTTTATATTAACTTGATAAGTTTGTGAACTTGTTCAAATATAAAATTCGCGAACTATTTGAAACTCGACCCGTTGTTAAGATTTGTAAATTAACAAACTCATTAATAAAATTGGCGAATTATTCAAATATGTTCGTGAACCTTTCGAACTGAATATGATTAGACACGAGTTTGACTTGAAAAATTATTTGAGCTCGGTTCGAGGCTCGAGTTCGATTTGTTTAATAAATGAACGAACTTTTATCGAAATGAACTACGAAGATTAAAAAAGTAAAGTTCCATGTTTGAAGTAAATGAACAAACTTTTATCAAAATAGATCACCGGTTCAACCGGATGACCCGTAATATATATGGTTTTTAAAGTTTCATAATGATAATTATAATAGCTTTTTAAATCAAATAAAAATAAGAATAGAGTTTTAAGTATTTATATATAACAAAAATAATAGTATACTAAATTTAATAAATGAATTCAAAGAATAAATATCTTATCTAGCTCAAATGGTTACATAAATTTTCCTTTTTAAGTAAGTTTTTTTTTTTTTTTTCCTTTTTAAGTAAGGTTGAGGGTTCAAAGTTTCCGGTTCACCGATTCTAACTGATTTTAACCCGTTCGCATTGAATCATTTGACTGATCTGAAAATTACATAAACGGACCGATCACTTGATCGATTCGTTGTTAAACCGATCAAATTCGGTCTCATTTTTAAAACACCCGACTCCAATAAGATTATGTCAAAATAAAACTAGAAATCACAATGAGGTTTAAAGTAAATAAAAAAACAACTCCACATCACATGAACTGATGAAAGCAAAATAATTTTTAATATAGAAAATAAAAGCAAAATTATTGTGAAGAAAATTAACTAGTGCTAAAAATACGTAATTCTGCAGCCGATGGGGACAACGACAAGACAAAGTAGAACTAATTAATTAAATTAAAATAAATAAATAATGCTATATATGTCAGAAATGGCTCTTCATTGTCACAAGTATTTACTTACACGACACAAAAAAAATAAGTGGCTATTTAAATTGATGGAGAGTTAATTATGTGCATATGTCATAGTAGTATATTATTTGACCCCTTCTGCCTTCTTCATGTATTATCCTACTTGGACTTGGACTATTGGATTTTTTAACTTTTTTGTTTTTCTATTCATCTTCACTTATTACTAAAAATTGGCCCTAATTTGTTAACTCATCCTTAATTAATTAAAAAAAAATTAGATTTTATAATTAAATACTTAAAATTTGTAGTGATCTATATGTGAAAATCATTTATCTTGTATTGCATTAAATTTTGTGCCTCGAAAAAACAATACTTCCTCCGTTCCCTAATAAGTATCCTATAAAAGAATTTATGTTGTCTTTTAATAAGTGTCTCATTTTAAATTTCAAAAGTAAAATAACACTAAAGTTCCTATTTTATTCTTTTAATTATTTGAATATTTTTACTTTTTACATTTTTAATGCAATGATCAGGGATAAAATAAATGTAAATTAATTTGTTGTCTTAATAATTTAATTTTGATGTTTGAGGACAATTAATTGAAAACGGGGGAGTATGTCGTTATAAATAAGATGAACCAAGTAATAGTCAATTTTTATATCGCCCTTTTAAAATTGACTAGACACACTTTCAAATTTCCACTAATACTGAAAGACGTGTTTATAACGTTTTGGACAAAAAATGGCATGCAGCGTGCTTACAATAACGTCCAATCTAAATAGGATAATTACAAAATAAATAGGATAATTAGGATTCAAAACTTTGGTAAATCCATAAACTTTCCACATTATAACCTAATTTTAAAAATTAATTACACTAAATTAAATTATAAATTATGTTATAAATTACTTGAACTTGAACATTAATTTTTGCCCATTCTTGTCTAACTTACCAATTACCATTTCTTTAAAAATAAATATTTAAATTTGCCTTGATCACAATTTTCTTTAATGTTATACGATCTGTACTTAAAACTCCAATTGTAAATTCAGTAAATATATTCTCTTAATTTTGCAATCGTTTCAAGTTCATCTCTAATTTCTTGATAATCCGACCTTTATACAAAATTAGTACAAATTTTCTATATACTATTTTTTTCTGATAATCTAAACGATAATATTAATTGTATATATATCTCGAACAATATATTTAATTTTAATATTATGTATTAATTGAGCGAACCGACCATCACAACATCCCACACTTCTCACGTGACCCACTGACTTTATCTTTATATACACGTGTATCCATTCTCCTCTTTACACGTCACTAAATCAGAAAAAAAAAACACTAAAACTAAATCAAGATTAATTTCTACTAAAAATAAAAGAGAAAAAATAAATTGACCTGAGATTTAACAAATGCACTATTTTACAGTAATCTGATGTTGTTTGTTGAATTTTATACTAATAAACTTACCACAAAAAGATTAAACTTGTAAGCATATGATTTCGAGCATAGTATCTTTTTTGAAAAGTGAAATTTTCATTATATTATTTAAAATCAGAAATTGTAATCTTCACCAGCCTCGTAGTGTATTATGTTCGTCCCTGAAAAGCATGTTGTGAGAAATTCGATACAAATTTTAAAAAAAAGTTGAAATGTGTTTTTTGTGGAGAATAAGTTCACTAGATAGAATATTTGTAATATTTAAAATATTAAATTCTTGTTAAATTATATTTATAGAAAAAGATTATACATTTTTTGTGAATGATGTAAATAGATAATATTTTTTTTATGAATAAAGAGAAGAATACACATTTATAAAAATATAAATCAAGCCATTTCACTAGTGTTGTTAAAAGTTGTCCCATATTATATTGGTGGAAGATAGTAATATGATTCCATATTTTTTTAAAGATGAATTAAGTTCTATATTTAATTCGAACTAATATAATATTGGAGTCTACCCAATTTAATAATGGACGCAATTATCAACTTAAAATGTAATTTTTAAAGGGAATTGATTAGGAAATATTAAATAGATAATTAATCCTAAATAATGAGTAATATGTATATCATTCATTCTTAATTTGTTAGTTTCTAAATAAAAGAAACATTTCATCAAATGATTTATATGCATTGTTTTGTCTTCAATAATCTTATTTATGCGTCAAACATTTTATTTCTTTTCATATGATCTTGCAAAATGACATGAGAGTAATCATTGCTATCACACCATACACCACTACCTAACTATCATCATCTTCATTTATAAACCTAGACATTATGTAGTTGTGTAGAATAAAATATTGACTTCGATTAAAATATTGATTAATTATTGGATGAAAAATAACTACGTATCATTTTTGTTTTTTTCTTTATGCATAGTATATATAAAGTGGTGTATAAGAAAAAATCAATTTGAGAAAGATGAATCAAATAGTTGATGTATAAAGATTATCATTGAAGGCAAAAGAGTGCATATAAATTATTTGATGAAATGTTTGAATGAGATGTCTAACAGTGACGTTAAGCCCAATACGGCAAACAGTAAGTACTGGTTTTTTATCATTGGAAGGGTTCTCGGAAGGAAAGGCGAGCAAGCCGGTTTCAGAGCTGGCACTTAGGAAAACAACCAAGCAGCAAGAGGTTTTAATAATGTACTTCCTCCGTCCGTCCGACTAAGCTTGACACATTTCTAAAATATCAAAAGTTATCCATTTACCACCTTTATCACTCTTACACTACTTTATACACACTCTTAATAATCGTGCCCAAAAATTTTGTGTCATGTTTATTGGGACGGAGGGAGTATAATCCTTTAATATGCATTTAGGAAAAAAAAAACAAGCAAAACGGTATTCAAAGCACGATTTATGACAAAACACATTAATATATACTTCTGAAATATATATCATGTCGTTGAGATCTCTTTAACCGTAAGTATATTAATCAAGAAAAACCAACAGATATAAAATTGAACTAAATGTTACCATAAGAATTGATCAGTTATAGAGGTGTTCATTGCATGGATAGCTTTGTTTGTTTTCCAATATAAATAACTAGTTAACTTATATTATTAAAGGACATAATAGTCTCGACAGATTATTTTAATATACTTTGTAAAATAAATTGTGGGCTTGAAAACAAAAAACACCAAGATTCTAGAGATTATCAAAATCTTGCATAGGAAAATGTATGACAATATGTGGCCCTTTGATGTATTTTGCCGGTTCCACTAGTCTTTTTCAAGTGCTTGTTAGGTAACATAAATTCCCAACGAAATCTCACTTCGCACTATTTCGAGATTCTATACTTCTAAATATCTATACATCTTATTAAAATTTGAGATAAATGAACTTATATAAATCTACTGACCACCATTTCTGATATTCTACCTGAATTATAAAATGTGTCACGATACACCAATTATGACTTTTTAGCTAATTAATACATAGGACTAGTTTTGGTCAAACTATTGCATAGGTAGATCTGAATAACACACGTGTATGTACATATCAACTTAAGACGACGCCGTTTTGACTTAATATAAACGACGTTGTTTTTTCCCTAATTGCTCAATTCTAACCCTAAAACGATGAACACTCACAAATAGAATAAAACGACGTCGTTTTTCTTAAGGAAGAAACAATATCGTTTATATTAAGTCAGAACGGCGTCGTCTTAAGTTGACCAAAACTATCTCGGTATATTAATTAGCTAAATAATGATAGTTGGTGTATCGTGAAGCAGATTTTATAGTTCATGTACAATACCAGAATTTGTGGTTAGTTTATTTATTTACCGGCAATTTTCTTAACATTAATATGTATTTCAAATATTGATTTATTTGCATCTAGTCATGAATTTATGTTGGGGTGCAAAATTTAACGCCCCTTTGAGTAAATGTACAGTACTTAAAAGAACTTTATAAGAATATTAAATAGTATATGCTAATATTATTAACAAGAATTTAAATGAATTGATCAATATTATGCATACCAACATGTCAATCATGTTTTCGGGTGATATCACAATTATGGTTTGTTTGTGCGTATTATTCTCATTTGGTAAAACAAAGGGTAACTTTCTAGTGAATATGATGAATGACTGAATTAAATAATAAGTTAAATGTACTTTATGTCACTGAGTTCGAAAGCTATTCTAAAACTAATTAGGTGCAAAATTCATAGTCAAGTTTGTTGAGAAGTTGGTTTAATACTGTTAAAAGTACTTTTAATTGCTTATTAATTTCGCTTAAGGAATTCAGTCTCCAGCAAGTTGTTTGGACTGCCAAAAATGATGTATTAACTGCCAAAATAAGAAAACACATAATAACAACAGATTTACTCATTTTAAAATTATTATAATGAAGATGAACAATCAAATCAGTCACCAGTTTAACAGAAAACTAAGGTTTATTAAACAATTAAAACTGGAATTTACTGTGCATTATTTTTCATTGTCTAATAAAAGAGTGACGTATATCAGAATTAATAAGATTTAGTATTGAGTTTTTGATATATATTTGAACATTGAAGTTTTATAAGTGAGTACATAGAAATCACAGCATCCTTCATTGATGAAGAATATAATATTTAGAAGATTTATTTAAGAGGAAGAAAAAAAATATTGTTTATTGATTGTTTTCATAAGTCTATAAAGCAGTTATTTTTAATACAATATGTACTATAGCATGGATAGATAATGCTATAAAAGTTGAAAGGACTGTGTGTGGCTTAGTGATAAAATTATTATTGATATGAAAGTTTCGAAAATGCTCACTCGTCAGCTACGGACGAGGATAATACGATTGCAAATGATGTGACATATCTCGTATAAATATTAAATTTTTAATAAAAAATTTATGAATTCTCACTTTCCGACTATGGTATTGATTAAGGTATAGCTTAATATTATTCAATGAAAAATAATTAAAAAATAAAAAAATGAAAATTATAGTAACTCACATGTCGATGTGGCATATTAAATTATGTCCACCACGTGCGGTGGAGCGATCATAATAATTAATGGAGCGATCATAATAATTAATAAAAGTATTGAGTTCAGATCCATCATCCTAGAGTTCAATTTAATTACTTTTGTTCTATTAAAATAGCCAGGAGAGATTTGATACATAGATTAAAAAGTAAAGTATCGTATTTTAAAAAAGTATGAGATGATATTTTAAAGATAAAAGTTTAATTTTTTCTTTTCAAAAAAATGACAATTTTTAATAATATACTATTTCCATTTACAAAAATGATTTACATTTTATCATTTTTTTGTTATCCACAAAAATGTTTTAAAATTTAAAATTTTCCTTTATAGTAACTTACCCAACACTATTAATACTTAAAACTCAATAAGAAATAATATCTCGAGGAATATTGAAACTCCACTCACTATATACACTTCAATTATAACAATATATTAACTGAAATTAAAACTCAACTATACATTTTTATTAAAGTTAAAAATATTATTCAAATTCGTAATGAATCAAATCGCAAACTAGTATGAGTTATTCTTGATAATCGGAATTAGATATAAAAGAAATTGTCGTGTTTAAAGATTATTGTACTCTCACTCAAGGTTGACAGTTTGCAACAAAACATTCTTTTACTACGTACCGTTTTTTGGATTATCATATCAAATCCAACTTCCAATTTAACTTTTTTTTCTTTTGAAGTAAAACTTACAATAATTATCCACCGCAAATTAAATAATTCCACCATAAATGTTGAAATTTATTAATTTAGGGAACCTATAAATATCAAGTTGTCTGTGGAAGTCCCACCTTTTTCTCATTAAATAAAATTAAATGGGGTAACAACCTATGTCTACTTTCATGTGTCTAAATGCTATTTTTTGTTACGTGGCTCAGTTTTATTGATCAATAAATGTTTGTCACGTTTTTTTGGAAAAAAAAATATATATAATACGAAAGTTCTTATAGAAGTTGATGTTTCTTTTATAAAAAAACAAATTCGAACCATAATTCACATTCAAATAATAACTAACATTTAGTTTTGGATAAAATAGTTTGGTGCATCTAATTTATTTCTCCTTTCTTGGGAATCTAATCATGGATGTTGCTTCTTAGAAAATTTAATTTTGACATTCCAATTATATCATTTTAATTTTAATTAGTTTTTAAAATTGAGAATGGGCCCTTCTAAAATTAGTTATTTAATTCTGTATGGCTGTGAAAGAGATGGGAATGCTACAATTAATTAATTAAAACAAAGAATATGGTAATTGATGTGTGTATTTGATTTATTAATAATGGGCCCAATGCAATTTCGTTGTTTATATGATAGAAAATTTAAAAGGAAGCATGGAGGTGAAATATTAATTATATATAAGCATAATTATGGATATATATTGTTGATATATAGAATTATATTGTCTTATAAGATGGGTCATTCGTGTATCGTAATCAAAAAAGTTTATGAGAATACGTTCTGCTTCCGTCCAAAAGGGTTTGCTCAAGATTAAGCGTGTTTGAAAGTGATGTGTGTGGAGTTAGTACGTCAATTCATTTTTTAAATTGGATTGCATTTAATTTAAACTAAAAGGTCGCGTTCATGGAGTACACTAATACGTCAATTCTGATGAACGTTCCAGACCCAACGTATATAATTCATTATCTATTTTTTTTTTATAATTTATTCTTAGATATGAATGATAATGGGGTATGGTTATCCTAATAATTATGTTACATGTGATTTCTTGGCAACACATTCTATATAGATTTTAAACGAATGATTGTCCTTTATGAAAAACTTTAAAAACGATGAAGGAAAAACATTAAATTAAACTCTGCAAAACTTTTAATATTATCATGTCGTTTATTATTCAAAGTATTTAAATGTGGAATGAACATGAAAAGTATTATTATGACATCGCTGTGAAGCCAATTGCTGAATATAAAGCAACTTTTAGGCCCATATGAGGTGAAATTGTATATAGTTGGGCCAACCTTATAAGCATGAGGCCCAATTATGATGCTTTTAAAGCCCAGTGATGGGCCCAACTAAGATTTCTCACTAAAAATAAAAAAAAATGTAGATTGTATTTTAATAAACAAACAAATCACTTAGAGCATCCCCAATGGGGGGTTTCTTTAAAATAGGTTGCAGTGGCATTTCCGTAAATAAATAAAAAAAAATTGGATGGGGTTTGGGAGATTGTGTTGGTTGGTTAGCAGTGCAAGTTTCTTACTTTGGGTTTCCGGAGTCTGTACTTTAATAATTATAGAATGATTGAATTTGAGAAAAATAATATTAATTTAATTTGTTAATTTAAATTTGTAATATAAAATAAATAAATAAAAACGAAAAAAAATAAATTAAAAAACAAAAATTAAAATAAGAATTACAATAATTAAAACACAACATTCAATTTGAAATAGAAAGTACAATACATAAAATACAACATTAGAAATAAAAATTACAATAATTAAAATACAATATTAGAAATAAAAATTACAATAATTAAAAAACAACTTTGGTATAGAAATCTATTGAATTGCTCATCCATTTTTCTTTTTGCTAACTTGTAATAGAAATGGTTGAAGAAAGATGATTGAAAGATTGAAGAATGGATGAAGATATGTGAAAATGTGGGATTGCAATAAGGTATTTATAGATGAATTAAAGAATAAAAAAAAAAAAAAAATCGGGGGCGCTGGAAATTGGGTGCCGCAGCGGTGAACCCAGGTGGGTTTCCCGCGCCCAGCGCCCGTCTCACGGGACACAATCTGACGCTCCCACCCCAAACCCTGCAGCCGGGGTTTCTCCCCCCAGTTGCCCGCGCTCCCTGCCCGAGTTTTTCGCACCCGCTGCGGGTGCTCTTATGTGGTGCCCATGCCTCGTCATTTTTAATTTAGTTTGTAGATGTCAAAGTCCAAACACTTATTATCTATCATTATTTATAATAAATTACTTTTAAATAAGGATATTAAAAAAAAGTAGTTCCACTAAAAATGGATTGGTTTGACCAAAATGTTCTCATAGATTTGGTCAAATCAAGTTATTTTTAGTGGGACAGAAGGAGCAATTGTTTACGTGTAAAATGATGGAGCTCAATAAAGTTGACTAACTTCTGATGGATAAAAATATTTATTTTTAAACAAACGAGTCATTATTATTAGAACACTCCAATCTAGTAAACGAGTTATGAATAATGGGATAGAGAAAATATATTATACGGTGAATTGTGTTTCAATAGCTTCATTTCGTGTATAATTTTGATCCTCTTGTATATAAAAAAATAATTAAAAACAAAAACTTAACGTATATTTATATGACATTACGTGACACATATTAGTTGCGGAGACATTACGTCATATCCGCTGCGAGAAGTGGAGCGATTCTATATAACCTAAAATGATTAAAGAATTTGTGCCCTCACACTTATATGCATCTTTACTAGGGATGTCAATCGGTTCAACTCGTTCAGTTTCGGGTTAACTCGTTTGGATTATCGGTATATTCATTTAGGATTAAAGAGAGTTGAATTTTTTTTTCGGGATTGAAATTTTACAACTCTAAACTTAAATTTTGATTTTTTGGCTAGCACATAAGGCCAATCATTTTAGAATGTTTACGAATTTTTTTAACATATGTGTATTTTTTAGAGAATCTGTATATTTTTTTATGATTCTAATTTCTATATTCGTAAAGTAAATATACAAAATATAAGTAATTAAATAAAACTTTAATACATAGTTAAAGATCAAATTTAAACATGAATAAATTCAAATATAAAAATATAATGACATCATAACAAAAATGTGTAATAATTATTTTTATTTAGAAATTGATTAACTAGTGAATATAATAAATACAATTTTTACTTATAAAATCAAATACTCCATCCGTTCACTTAAATGTGGCTCATTCATTTTTGGCACGGAAAATAAGAAAGTAGTAGTTGAGGGTGTAAAAATTGTAGTTGAGTGTGTAAATGTGGTAGTTAAGTGTGTGAAAGTGGTAGTTGAAGAGTAATATTTTTACCAAAATATAAAAGTGACCACTTATAAGTGAACAAACAAAAGAGAAAAGGTGGCCACATTTAAGTGAACAGAGGGAGTATATTCTACAAAAAAAAATATTTTTTTCATTTTGTTAATCGAGTCAACCCACTCGATTTTCGGGCTAGCTCTATCAAATTCGGGTTATTTTCGATCCACCCTATTTATTCAGACTAAAAATGTTTCGGGTATAAAATTTTGACCATAACCCTCTTAGATTCCAGGTTGATGTATGAGACAATATTATAACAAAGTGTGAATTCTTACCAATTTAATTTTATTTAATATGTAATTATATTATTATTTTAGAATAATATAGTAATTTAATTACTATATATGTTCCCAAAATTATTATAGTTACATTTTTTGATTTTGATAATCACAAATCAAAATGAATAATAATTTTGTGGATGGACGAATTGGTAATATATTATCAAAATCAACATTATTATGATAATATTATAGAATTGATCCCAAAATATATTATGTTAATATTTTATAAATTTATTATTTTTAACACACAACTAATATACTAAAAAGGAACCTCTAACCGTCCAAAATTTATTTATGAATATTCGTTCTTCTTTTCTTCTTTCCGCTTATTGTCAAATTATCCACTTCGCTACCTTTATGAGTTGAACTATTTTATCATTTCAAGAAACACTAAATTCCCACATTCTAGAATCTTGCTACATTTCATGAAATTCATGAACTATTAGTGTGTTACCAAGAAACTAATTAATACATTTGGAAGAATTCAAGACAAGTGGTGCATTGGAAGTAAAGTAGTTTAGTGCACCATACAATTTGAGACATTCACAGAGAGACGTTTAATGTATGGCAAGAGTATAAAGAGTGTGGGGGTAGTGGGGTGGAGGAACTATTTTATCATTTGGAAAAACTAGTTGACCCCAGAATTTAGAAATTAAGATGGGTGGTGGTGGACGGTACCTGTTCCTATTTAAGATATGAAGAATCAATCAATTATAATAGAATTACTATTCATATTTCTGTCCTTTTCCATGGATGTAAGAGATTCTCAGCTACAACAGAGCCTCCCCTTCTCTCTCACTATGTGCTGTCATAATTCTTCCTAAACCTTTTTCCAATCTAGACTCATCTTTTCTGTTTCTTACTCTGTAAAAGAGAAAGAGAAAGTGGGAGAGACTCTTTGAGCTTTTGATCATAAAAAGAGTATCTTTTGATTCTAATTTCACGTGTACACCAAATTCCTAAAACCCATAAATTTTCTTCCTTCCATTCCCTTCTGCTGTTTCCCTCTGAATTTTCTTGGTTCATTTTTTTTTTTTGAGCTTCTGTTCTTGATCACTGGTTCGTTTAGATTTCATTTCTTTTTTTCTTTTTGCTGTGGTTTATATTATTATTTCTTATGTTTTTCTTGCTGCCTTAGATTTGAGTTGGTCTTGTAATGATTTCACTTTCAAATTGTGAAGAAGTGTATATTTTAGATTAATTGTGGGCTTATGCAAACAACTATACAATCTACGATATATTTAAAAAGAAATTGCATGGTTTATTAGAATTATTTCTTGTATTTTGCACAAGCTATGGTTTATGTCACTCTATTTTCTCAGTTTGCTTATGGTTCTATTTAAGTGTCATCTTTGTAGATGTGCAGCTTTCTTGTGCATTAATCTATTGAATGCTGGAAGTGCTATAAACATGCCTTTCACTTGATATATCTCTCAATATAGCTTTGTAACTTCAAACACAAGTAAAGGTGTTGAGATTTTGCATATAACTAACATGCACTTGAAGGATTATGATGCATATTTTAACTATATAGAATACTTTGCAAACTGGAATTGCTAGAAATTTCAAGATGTTGGCAGTTTAGTTTATTATAAGTTTATAACTAATAACTGCATCCTTTTCTTTTAGAAAAAGTCGATGTTGGAGACATAATGCAGCTATATCATCATCCATATTCATTGGACAGCCAGAAAGTGAGGCTCGTGTTGGAGGAGAAAGACATCGATTACACGTCGTTTCATGTCAATCCTATAACGGGCAAGAACTTCGAATCTAGCTTCTTCCGGAAGAACCCGACTGCTGAACTTCCCGTTTTCCAGAACGGCTCCCACATCTTATTCGACACTATAGAAATAATCCAGTACGTCTCATCTTATTCTGACAGTATAGAAATGATCACATTATCACTTGTTTAGCCTTGGGGATGGTTTATTACCAATTATATGAAAATCTATTTCATTTTTGATCCATATCTCATAGGAAATCACTCTGCCCTATTCTACTAAACCATAATTTGGTCGAGTTAGAGCCCTTTTAAACATAAATTTCACATTTTCTTATGTTCTTTTATGTTTATACGGTCTTAAATCACAGGTACATAGAAAGAATAGCTATGGTCTCTTGTGGAGGCAATGAATCGACTTTAAGTAGTGGAGAAGTTGTGGAATGGATTTACAAAATACAAAAATGGAATCCCAAGCTCTTCACCCACTCCCATGTCCCACCAAAGTATCGTCTCACTGTTTCTAAATTCTTGAGGCGCATCATCATAGCCCGGATGGCCGAATGCCCAGAACTGGCTAGTGCGTACCATCGTAAGCTCAAAGAGGCGTACGAAACGGAGGACAAATTGAAAGACCCGGAAACTCTAAGACGAAGCAAGGAACACCTTGAGAGAATCCTAGACGAAGCGGAGAACAAACTGAGTCAAACAACATATTTGCTAGGGGAGGAGTTCACACTTGCAGATGTTGTCTTCATCCCTGTTCTAAGTCGACTGTCCCTCTTAAATTTGGAAGAGAAATATATCGCGACGAGACCCAACATTGCAGAGTACTGGACTCTGGTGCAGAAAAGACCCAGCTACAGAAAGGTGATTGGAAAATATTTTCATGGATGGAGAAGGCACAAGACACTGGTTAAAACATGGTGCTTTGTGCAGGTCAGAAGTTTACTTAAACAATATTAGATAAGTTTTGTTCAATTGTATATAGGATTTGAACCTCTCTCTTGTTAAACCACTAAAGGAAAGGAGAAGACTTCACCATCAGTTGTAAGAGACACTAGTCACCAATGTGCTATTTTGTGACGTGTATTGTTTCATGAACAGCTTGTGCATTTTTTAATGTTGTATGTAAAATTGGACACATTTTTGGGAAGAACAGAAAAAATGAAGGTTTGTTACCTTTGTTGAAGATGAAAACTGAGTTTCCTATGGCACCGGAGGAGATGGAAACTGAGTTTCCTATTACCAGCAGAAATAAAAATGAAGCAACAAAAAAGAATATTTGAAATTTTGTAATGTGAGTAAAGAATTGTAGTAGATCCAAAAGGAAACAGCTCCTTCAAGTTTCTTATAGTTTTAGCTGATTTTCCACAACCAAAACCAATGAATTTCACACCTAAAATTCTCTCCTATAATCCTCCTCTGAGTTGCATGAATTCCTATAATCATTTGCACCGTTTGCTAAACCTACTCCTGGCGAACTGTTTCAGCCATTGTTCCCAGTAGGCCCCCAGCCATTTCTCATTCGAACCCACGGTGGGGGCAATTTCGGATGACTCCACTTTTGCTGCCTAAAGAATTTCCGTCCCAAGGTACACGAACCTCCTTGCTGAGAATCACGGTGGCCATTTGATTCCATACTGCTTGTCTTTATACTTTGTTGGTCAGTATCACTAGGTTGTGCAGTCATTTCAGTAGGTGTGATCGATGATGCACATCGAGCAGATGTTGATTGGTCAAGCTCAATGGGGGCACACGGAGGCAGAGGAGGAAAAGGAAGAAATGGCACACCTGGAGCTATAGTCCAACTGTTTACTATTTCTGCTTGAGGGACTTCAAATCGATGCATGATAGAATAGGGAACTCCATAGGCGACAGGCATATGTACACTGAACCTTAACTGTGGATTGCCCAACACAATGTTGAGGGAAGATTGCTTCATTTGCATCTCTCTCTCTTGGTGATCAGTACCAGTTGAAGAAACATCAGATGAAATCATAGGGGCGTTAAGAGGAATCGAGAACCCAGGAGGGGCATCCTCATCAATATTAGGCTTGTCATCTCCTACCAAGTTGTTCCTACTTCTTGAGTGCAGGGGTTCTGCAGGGCTATCCCATCGACTCTTGCGCTTGCGTGTTTTTGGCTCACTGGTACCTGAAGCTGAGAGCTCTAGGGTAGAAGTGTCTAGTGTGGCAGAAGCAGCGAATGGCTGCATTTCGATAGAGTTTGTTGCTTCTGTTGGTTTTCCACCTCTGTCACTCCAATGATCATATGATACTGATAATCCTCCATGGCTTGCCGGCTGATGATATTCAAATACTCCATCGTCTCTTTCCATGCAGCAAGTTCTCCTGAAGGATCTAGGAATCCACTTATCCCTGAAGTTTCGTGCAATTTGATGCACCTGAGAGGTAGAAGAAGTCGAAAATTCAGTAAACTATGGGACTTGGTCATATTATATCTTCTATCTATTTGATATGTAATATGAGGACCAATCAAAGAACACAGAGTACATAAATGTGTTAACATTCCTATACAATGCAACAACTTGAAAGGTAAAACAAACAGGGGAAATTGTAGTTTATGGCCTGACCTTTCGATTCAGCTGCAAAAGAGACCTGACCTTTAAAAATATGGGTAAAAAGACTTCCCTTTCAGAGTAGTTGCAAATATGCGAGGGGCTCACAATTTTGGGGTAGAGATTATGACATGCAAGGCTTTGAAGCCAGCCTTATATATTTTCTACATATCATTAAAAAATAAGACACAAAATCCATATCGAACTTCAGCCTTCTACGTCATATTATCGAGCCTGCTATTGTGAGCCTTCGTTTTGCATATTTCAAAGTCGTGCCGTGTGTGCAACTTCACCCAAAGATCAGGCCAAAAAGATTTCCCAAACCAAAAACACCTCTACAAAAAACTTTAGCAGGTTGATATATTTACAGGACACAAACATTTATTTTTCCTTTCAAACCCTGAAGATATACTTTACCCCCTTATCAATCTAATAACATTAAGCACGATCAGCAAATGCATGAAGCGAAAAAAATAGAGCAAAGGAACCACTATTTTCTTTAACAAAATAAAATTACAGAGTTTAATAAAAGACCACAAGAATCAGAATATGCATGAGCCGGTAAGTAGGGTTAAGGAAAAGAGTAATTACATATGAGTGGATCTACCAAGTGCTGCTATTAGTAATATTTAAGTGCTGTTAGTTTCTGTTTCTTTTTTATATTCTGTGGTAAGGATATCGGCTGTCTTCAACCAATAACTTTGAAGGAATTACAAAATTAATCACAATTTTATATCTTATACCAATTGGGAACAACAGTCCACACCATTAAAAATGGAATTGTAAGTCATCTAACTGATAGTTTGAAGACATATTTGTATCTGTTACCTGTTTGTCAACATGTTCTGTAAGAGTCAATACTGAATCTTTGAAGCTGCAAAATACAGTATACGATGTGATTCAGGATAAAATAACCATGAAAGATAAAGCAAGGCAATCATTTATACAAGCATAAACAGAAAGCCATAATATTTCTTAGCACATCAAAAGAGTAAGAAAACATTATAAACGTCATCAAAATGTCTTCATTTCTTCAATCTGGAATGTGTTCTAGAAAAATGTTTCATTTGATCAGAGCCATAATTTACGAAAAAAATTAAATGATCAATGGAAGGAAGATTGTAGAAGAGAATTCCTTTTAAGCAGACAATGGTAAAATATACCAAAATTTGCCAGAAGAGAGTATGTTGGGATGTCTATGTTGATGAGAATGACATGAAATGAGCAAGAGGCAGAGAATGTTAAGAGCAAAAGTATTATGAGTTCATTCTGTTGAAATTTTACAAAATCTCTTGAGTCTCAACCTTGTGAAATTAAGAACAGAGAGAAGCTTTACACATGAAAGGTTTAGGAACAGTTATATTCCAGGTTGCTAGTTTGTACTATCAGAAACAGAATTCTAATAATCCCTCTTTAGTTGCATATTTCTGTAACCAGATAGAGTAATGCACAAATACGCCTTTCCATGAATTTTTTTATTCATTAGACCATTTGTCTGTAATTTTTATGAGTGAGGTGCAAACTTTTGCCCCTGTATGGTGTGTCTTTCTCCTAAGCTCTGAACAACAACATTTGTGAATTCTGGGGGTGCAAAATGACAGTAAGAAGAACTCAGTTCAATATTTTAGTGCAGAAAACTTCTGACACATGACTCGTAGAGACCTCTATATGGAGCTAAGAATGAAAATCGCTTATGGGTATGAAGGTTTGTTACACATTATCGTGAAATCATATAAGAGATGGCACTGAGTTCAGCAAGAACGATTATCAAATTTGCACATATATTACAAATATAGTTGATTACAGTTTACGCTAACAACAATTAACATAATCATGCATAAACTCATATTGCAAATCAATATTTCAAATCTAAGACAATACATCCACCAATAGTAAACACAGACTTAACCATCATATTATTAAATTCAATTTAGAAAGACTATGATAGTGAGAGATCACTGACTTAGAGAAATTATGTATCCGACCTTTTTTCTATATATATATATATATATATATATATATTCATATTTTCATTAGACTCTACCCTATATGATAAAATATATTTTACATTCAAAAGACCCTACTTGACTAAGGCACGTCCTTTGTGCACCTTCAGTCATAGCACGTGTGCTTCTTAGATCCTATGTGTGTGACTTAGTGAATAGCTGCAGAGGTTTTAAGGGGGTTTAGTGGGCTGGCAAAGTGAGTGCCTTGAACCTCAGCCATGTAATTTTACACCTTTCCACTTAAGTTACCTGAGCCCAAGAAATCTTGGGAAAGCAATAAAACATGTAAAGGCACAAAGAGTTTTCTTCACCTCTCCACTCCTGGACGAGCTGGACCTCCAGTTATGTGCTCCAGAGTAAGAATCTCTCGTGTTGCTAAATATTCCAGTACCTATGGTAAAACAGTGTAACAGGTTTCAGTAACTATTTTTATAAATTATATATAATCTGAATATTAGATAATGATCTAAAAAGCAATTCAACGCTAATGAAATTGCTTGAAGCAGCAAGATGATATCTAGTTCAATAAAAAATACGATGAGTTGCTTAATATGAAGCTAACAAAAAGTAAAAGATAAGAAAACAGGTTTAAAATGCAAAACTTTGGGGACAAGCAACCCAAATATTACTTCACCCAACAAACTTAATAGCATATCTGCATGTCCTTTAAAAGCAAGGAGACTTAAAATTAATTCTGTAGATCGTGCTCTTTATCATCTGCCTTTTCTCCAGCTGAACACTTGAACTAACTACAGCCATGAAATGTTTATTGTTTACCTTAATATCATTCACATCTAAAGGCACTGCCCATCATGTGGTTAAGTCACTCATAATTTATGAGTTGAAAATCGCTTGAGGCTTACGCCTTGAGGCTCGCCTCAAAACGCCTTGGTTGGAAAAAGCCTCAAGGCTTAAGCCTCAGTGACTCAGATTGAGGCGGACGCCTCATTTATGTGAGGCTTACGCCTCAATTAGAAAAATCATTCATATTTGAGCTGATTTTTTTTGGGCCTTGTGAATTTTAAAACTCCTCTCAATTAAAGTTAAAAGCTCAACCCATATTTATTTTAAATCATAATTTGTAAATTTGTAACATTAAAAGATTAAAATAAAACAAGTAGAAAACAAAAAGGAAACACTCACTTAGATACACTCCACCTCTATTCTTCCCGTTCCTATTGTTGTACCAGCGGCTGCCGGCCATCTTAAATTATTTGGTAATCAATTTATCATTTTTCTTTATTATTTAACTCCATAATTTTCTTAAATTACTTCTTTTTTGTTGTCTATCATAAATGTACCTTATAGAACTGGATTATTAGGCAATGCAATTTTTGAGAACTCAATGGGTGAAATATAAAATTTTAAGAATGTTGTCGGTGTTGATGAGGAGGATGAGTATGAGTGAGTGAGGGAGTGGTGACTTTGATATGTGAAATTTAAAATAAAATTAAGTTTTAAGATCAAATTAATCATTTGCGCTTTTAATTTGATGTTTTAAACTTCTAAGACTTAAATTTGATGTTTTGTTTAATATTTCTCTATTTAAATATTTGTTCTTTTACTAAAATTTTCTTTATCTTATGTTTGAGACTTACGCCTCACCTCATTTAGGCAAAACGCCTTAACTACGCATTAAGCTTTTCACAACATTGCTCATAGACGATCACAAAAATGTTTATTTACTGGTGAAGCAGAATTTGCTGAACCAGGGAAACTTTACCTTAAGAAGCTTTCGCAGAATTGGAGTTTTGATGAACTCTTTCCTATATCGCTTCAATATGTTGTGCAACATCTGCAAACCTATAACCAATATGGCTCACTCTCAGCAACAAACTATTACTAGTCCACTCTCAGAAGGATTTCAATATAGATTCATTCTGGTAACAAAGCAGCAAAACAATTACCATTTTTATTTAGAATATCAACCAGAACAGTCCGAGATTTTGTCTTCAAGAGTGCATCCAAGATCATTGAAAGGTCTCGATTGCTTCATGAGAAGAAGAGGAATTAGAGTTCCATGTAAATTATTCTCATTCACTTAAGCAATTATATTTTACCTACAAATGACGACATGCAAGGTCACAAGGAGCAAGAGCATGAAGTAGTTTTTCTAAGTACCTTTGAATAGCTTCACCGTGGCCATTGTTTCCAGTTGCAGCAGTTAGGAAAAGAAGCTTCAAGTAACCTCTTGATGCATCCTGTCAAATCATAAGTACTTAGGAAACAGAAAACAACCATCTAGATGCACATTAAAGAGGGGTCATCTACATAACTTTAGTCTTAAATACAACTGAATAAAAAAATGACAATCAGCCAGCTGACAATTATTCCTAACAGAAACTATGGTAAAAAAAAAGAGAGAAGTGGCTAAATCTTGTCGCATGAGTACAAAAGAAGGTATCAATCAGGTGCTAAAAGATTAAGACAATAAATTTATGATTAAAGCCAAAGTACAAGAGGAATTGAAGAAGAACTTACTTTCCTCTTGCTTATACCTCCTTCAGGGTCAAGTAGTTCGTTCAGCTTCCCCTCTACTGCAAGCAGTTAAAGAACTTGTTAAATAAAATAATCAAGAATGATCAACTTAAAATCATTTTGTGCTATATCACTTGCATACCCGCTTCAAGCTGATGGCTTAAAGGAATTTTTGATAACTTTTTGGATTTGTGCAATTCTGCACTTAGCTTATCCACATCTGGAGATACTTTGTCCTTTAAAGCATTCAATTTAGGTTTCACTTTCTTAATTGAAGACAACAAGCGCTTGGTCTTGTTGAGAGAATTGGACTTTCCTAGTTCGTTCCCTCCTTCCCCTTTAGCATACTTTAGAGTCCTCTTACATTCAACTTTGCCAGACAATGATTTGCAATGTGATACACTTATTGCTGATTGAGCAGAAGACAATGTTTTCTTTGCTGTATCATCCAATTCTGATATATGGGATGACTGCTGTATCTGGGACACTATGCCCTCAAATTCAACCTTCAGATCTGCTGGTGTCGATACTTTCAAGGACTCGCCAGTAGTTTTATTGTCATTCAACTTCTCAACAACATTTGCAGCAGAGTTGTTACCAATAGAGTCGCAAACACCAAATCCATCTCCCACTGCAACCCGTGTAGAGTCGACACCTTCAGGTTTTTGAGGTGATGTTTCAGAAGTGTGCGATGTTATTATGCTCTCACCAACAGGACCAATAATTTTCTTCATCCTACAGATGGTTTCAGATTCCTTAGTAATTTCAGCTTCTCGATCATCTGAGTTGTTTAATATTATATCATTCCAATCTTCACTCATATCTTTTTCTTCACATATCATAACTGGTTCTGTATATTCATCATCTGAGTCATCCTGAGCTATTACTTCAGAGTTTGTGAGATCACCACCAATATAACCCCGACAATTGGCTGCACCACATTCACATTTTTTCGCAGCAGCACCGAAAACACGTACAAAGTTGTAATCAAATGTAACCTCTTCACCCTGCCATGCAAAAAGTCCAGGAAAAGCTAGCATGTTTACTATCCGGCACATAGAAATTGCTCTCAAACATAATAGAAATTGAAAAAAGAGCTATGAAGCAAGTAGGGCAGCAGCTATACCATGCATCACATCTTCATCACCCAAAACACTTCCCAGAAAGAAAATGCAGAGGAGCCAAAAGCATAAATAAACAATACTCCCTCTGTCCCCCATACTTATGCACAGTTTTCCTTTTATTTCCGCCCCCCCATACATATGCGCACTTTCCATTTTTTAATACATAAAACTACATTAAGTGTAGGACCCTTTCTACATCACAACACATTCCACTATCTTCCTTAGAACCTGTGTTGACTTCAAGTGTGAATGTTCATGGGGATGGACACAGTAATAAATTTCACATGAATCCAAGTGTTGTTTACCTTCTTAATATCTCTCAAAGAAAACAGTCCAATGCAAACTTCTCCATTCACCATCCACTGTCAAGCAGAGAGAGTCTTCAGTCAATTTGTAACAACAGCATAAATTATCATATATCTGAAGTAATGACACAAGTTTAAGCACATAAATCAAGGGAATATTATCTTTCGACTTAGAAAATACTACAGCAATGATATAGTAAGTTTTAAGGACCAACAGACTAAAAGACAAGTGGATGCAGTTACTTTTACTGTTTACATTCAAAGAATAGTCAAGAGTGTTCTGCTTTTGAATCAGGTGAGAAGTTGTTTCCTTAGTAGGCTAAAGATCCGCAACTAGTTTCACCAAGATTTTTTCATTTACACCAGGTGACAACTTTTTTTGTTAAAAACAGTAGGCGAAAGATCCAACAACCAGTTCCCAATATCTTTCCATTTGCACCCAGATGAGAACAAACAAAATATTGACAATGTAAAAGAGTTATTGCACTTCATCAACCAAGCAGGAAGCTAATGTGCCATGTGCTACAGAATGGGGTGAGAAGTACAGAAAGACAGCTCAAAAAGTGTATACCAAGCTAATCCTGACAAACCACATGTAACTAGAAAGATAACAATTGGTCAAAAAGTCAAAATTAAACACAGGAATGTGATGAAAGAGGAGGGAAAATACAATATTTTCTTGTGATATAACATAGTTTGTCTATAAGAATCTGTGTTTGGTCAAAAGCTTCTGCCAACTTCAAAACACAACTAGTTCAACAAGAATCATAGGTTGACGCGAAAACTCCAAGTAGTATACAGAATCACAAACTACACTAAAGAGCACACTGACAATAATACCTTTTCTGTGCGACAATTAGGGTTACAGCTGTGATTTATAAACCTACCCAGATTCCCTTTGGCACATGCGTCGATTACCTGGAACAAAAGCATATATTATGTGAATTCCAGATATAATTTAACACAATGATTCATCATAGAAACTTGACACAAAAAACAGAAAGAGGAAGGGGAAGGATAATGGGATCTCTATGAGCTATAGTGAAATATGATAATCATGATTCTTTTTAAACTAAGAATTCAGGACAAATTAAAAACCAGCTCACAACATTCAAGTCACACAAACATTTTGTGAGTGCAGGAAATATATTTGACTTATTGAACTGTAATATAGCATCATTCTGTTGCTATGGTACATAATTATTGCAAATACAATAAATTCACAATAGTAATGATCTCAACTTCTTGTTCCGAAAGTTGAAACCTAAAATGATCAGGTCCCTTTATCCAGTATTTTGAAATTACTTGGAAATTTCAAGTATTCCGGTATGTAGAAACTATTATCATAAAATGATGTTAAACCTATTCAAAAAGATTGAAAACCGAACCTGAAACCCTAAATGTCAACAGAACAAAATACTTGGCATCAATATTGATGTGAAAAAGCAAAAATGGTCTGAACTAGCAAGCTGACTGATCCAAAGGTCAATACGTCAGAAAATTGTGGTTATACTTGACCCAGTGATAAGATAAACACAAAATTAATGACATGGAAACAGTTACCCACTTTCATGTAACAAAGAGATTAGGACGAACCTCACTCCCATTCAATGTCATGAAGTAGAAATGTTTATGACCCATCGTGCCATACTCTCTTTGTCTTGCTTCATATGCGTGCACATCAAGTACCTGTAACATCCAAATATATTAGGATATTCCAACAAAGTCTTTGTAACTAAGTTTCTAATCTCAAAATGGAACTTCCCAAATTCAGCTGAAAAATCTAAGATCATGATGAATATATAGCTCATAAAGGTGCACTACTCTTGCAAAATACAATTTAAATACATCTTCCATCCATAAAGCGAGTCCCATCGCTTGAGCTGTTCATGGAACAAATGGAATAACGTCTGCTTTAAGGAAATAGAAATAAGAACACATACAATTGTGAAAATTGATCAAAAGAAATAAACTTAAACCCATATTGTAAGAAAGTTTTATTGCTGATGCATATTACCTACTTTATCAGCCTGCCAATATTAAAATAATTATTTGACGTGAAGCTACTAAATATCAAAATGCTTAAATCTTAAAATAAATGATAATGCATAACCTCTCCAACATATTCTATAAGGAACTGTCCTAGAGGTATGTCTTCAAGGGCCTGAAGACCATAGCCCTTCTTTCCACACCTGAACCATTTTAGTTTTGAATATTTGCGCTTTTGGAACTGCAATGAAATGTGCATTAGAATTTAGAAATGGCTGCAAAATAGACCTGCATACAAATAAAAACAGACAACTTTTAGCACCTGTTGGTTCGAACAAAGTTCACCGCATGGACAAGTTCCCCGAACACACTCGATGTTAAGCATCCGGTTCAAACATTTAGATCCACAGCCCATTTTTCCATCTGATGGAGGTTTACAATGACAAACCATTACCTGTTATACATGAAAAAAAAATGCATTTTCAGGTGGGTCACACATTGAATAAAGAAAACCATCAGAATGCATGCATAGATGTAGAATATAAATGTCAGGATTCCGCAGATACCCATTGCCATGGCAGACACTTATAGTGAACCAAGATAATCACAAAGGCCTGAACAATGAATGACAATTGCAGCACTGGATGGGACCAAATTCAAGGAGTACGGTATCTAATTTAATAATTATCATTAAGGTTATTTAAGGGTATTATGATATATCTAGTTTCAAAAGGTTATAAAAAGTACAAGAACTATTTATACATTCAACTTGCACAGAACTAGAAGAGAAACCTAACCTTAATTTCAAATCAAACAGATAAAATAAATTATATAAAGTAACATTATAAATACTTCCATGCACTCATTGACTCAAAAGAGACTATAATTCATAGAGGTTTCTGGAAAACCAATGACCATGTGAATTTGGTGATATTATAAATTCAATTAAAAACAACTTAGAAGCTAATTTTCTTCAGGGAATAAAAAATTATTTTCTTATGGGAGCCTCTTAGACAAAGATGAGCTAAGTGAGTGAGCTAATGCATTTACAAAAGAAGCAATAAAGGAACTACCTAATAATGCAAGCTTTAGTTTAGAATATAGAAGAGCAAAACAAAGTCATTGCTCAAACAGGTCATCAATTGCAACATATACAAATTAGTGAGGGAAAAACAAAACAAAGAAGCCAGTTATGTGAATACATCAGGTTTGCAATTGTTGAATAGCCATAATCATCACTCTCTTTCTTCCGCTAGCAAAACATTTAAAACATCTTGAAAAGTCAAGAGCAGCATGTTTCCGACCATAAATTACACTACAATAAGATTTTTAGCTTAAATGATATAAGCCTTGGCACATAGATTAGTATCCAATGGGCAATACAAGTAAAAGAGGGAAGATAGGCTTACCTCATCAATGGTTTGAGTTTTGCGACTTCGATGCATAAACAAGTTTGACTTGATGAGTTTCCAAGATGACTGCTGAGCAGCTGCTGTTAAAAACACAAAAATCAACTAGATGATCAGTGAAGAGAACAGAAGTCAAAACTACTACTGTGATAGCATTATCAAAACTAGATACCTTTCGGTCGGTCGCGATTAAGCTTCAGAAAGGTACCAGAACCATCTTCCTCATCAGATATTTCTAGTTCTTGATTAATATCTGAGTTTGACTTCTCTTGAGGAATTGAGCAGTCAGCAAATTCTTTGTCAGTGTTATCTTGGCAAGTCCTTAACAATGCATGTATCAAACCCATTAGTCAATCCTCCAAAAAATATGAATGCAACATCTTAAAACAAAGTGACCAGTATATCCCTGTCAAGCTCAAGATGTCCTTCAATTCATGTGGACATCAAGTGAAGCAGTATCTGATAATTTTCACTACAACGTGAATAACTTGGCTACTTTTTGTTATCTTAATTAGTTAATACGTATAACTATTACCACTAGCATGGTATTCCTGCCCTTTCTAAGGGTGAGAGACCCGGGTAGGAATCCCAATGCCCGAATCCCCCAACTCAAAAAATAAATACTTAACTATTGAGAAACGGTTATATGTAACAGACTTATCTAACTTTCATCAAACATGAGCATGGCTGCTAATGGCTTGTCTTTGGTCCCTTGCTAAAAAACAAAATTTCACAGCTATCCAAACTAGAGGGAAATTTAAAATAAATTATGAATTTAACATATAAACTAAAGAAAGCATGAGAAGCTTTGATGAAGCATTAGATTTTAAATATTTCTAAAAAACCAGGTTACCTTGATAGATATTTTAGTCAAAGAAAAATTATGTCGTAAACCTAGATCAAAGCAAATTATGCACATTTTAACAGGAAGTGGTGCACTAGACCAAGCACATGATATATGCTACCCTGCAGATGCCCACAATCCATGTATGTAAATCTGCCTATTAAGCAGAAAAATTAGGTAATAAAAATCTCTCTCTACTTCATTGCAAGGTCTAACTGTTATCATATCATTTATACAGCCATACAGGCAGTGCCCCAACTGCAATAGTCTTGATTACCTACCATCCAGAGTTAGTTTCTTCAATTTGATCAGCAAGTGCCGCTTCTATCCGCCGCCATTTTTGGCACTCATCACAAAGCACCCATGCATTCCTAGGTGGATCATAGTGCTCTCTCATCCCATTGACTGAAAATTGCATTCTCTTAATTGGACCAGTTGCACCATTGCTCAATGATTCAGTTTCTCCATATGGTATTTCAATTCCTGTAACGTTCACAGGAAAAGAAAAGGCTTATTTTACAGTCTCCAGATGGTGAAATTGTAAGAGAGAAAAGGGAGGACGAAAGAAAAGACATTATGTGTATTCAGCTATTTTTAGGTCTTGGATTTTCTCCACATCCTGGATGGGAGAAGAACTTCTGAATGTCTTTTCATAAAATCATCAAAGGTACTTACCATCTGACTTGTTTTCGTTTCCCTTCTTTTTAGAGGCTACTTCTTTCTCAACGGGGAAATTTCTAGACCTGCCCTTGCTCCTACCCTTAGCATTGGAGCATTGGGGAAGCTTTATACCATTGGTGCAAGGTATTAATGTGTCACAGACTGGTGAGTTTGAGACTGTACTTCTCACAACAATACCTGAACAAAGTTCCATATCTTCACCATTAAAATATGGTTTTGCAGTTCTCGGATAAGCATCACTACAATCATAGATATCATATGCTCCATTGTCTGCAGGTTGATTTAACTTATTTAAGGTTTCTGTAAGTGTCAGATTTGTTTCCATGCCTGAACTGTCTACCTTGCAGAGCTTATCTTTCTTCTTTCCTTTCTTAGATTTGGTCTGTGGCAATCTCAAACTAGAAACATCTTTCCCAGAAGCAGGTGTTGTATCGTTATTTCTGGTACCTGTACCAGGTAGCTTGTTTTCAGACATACAATTGTCTACCTGATGGAGCTTGACCTTCTTCTTTCCTTTCCTGGAATGCTTGGGTGATAAAATATGATGGGAGATGTCCATCGGAGAGACACGTGCCATAGACAAAATTGGACCATCTTGTAGATCAGGTGGACCCTTTTCACAAAGAGAAACATCAGGAACAGAATTTGTCACTTCTGAAACAGGCAAGTTTGCAACATCGGAACAATGCATTTCAGTCAAACCTCTAGAGTCATCACCCTCTTCTAGGCTTCTGATCTCATGGAAGTTACTTAAAGTATCAAAGGATTGGTTATAAAAAGTGCCCCTGGCCTGAAGATGTGTGCTTAAAGCAGAACCATCAAATGACATCACCTTCTCGAAGTTACTTTCGCACGGTAAAGACACACCTCCTTGGACTTCCTCTCCCAACTTGTTTTCATTTGAATTAATTAATCCAGAATTATTTTTTTCCAATGCGCTAAAAGTTTCAGTAACATTACCAGGGCCACAGATTTTATTTCCAATCTTAATCTTCAATGAAATATGACCAGTGGGAACCAACTTTTTCCCTACTGATATTTTACCTGACTGCTCCCGCGCACCCTTCTTTTTTCCTTTCCCACCTTTTTCGCGTCTTACTTTTCTCTCACTACCTAATTTGTTGTCTAATCCACTGCTTTGATCAATATTAGGTAATATATTACCCAGATCTCCCCAAATAGAAGATCGAGCTCTCTTGGAAAACAAACTTCTACTTCTTCTTAATATTTGCAAGGAACTTAGATCAAACTCTGAGCTTTTGTTGGCTGCTCTTCTACATTTTGATGATTTTGGGGACTCGTTTATCTGATTTGACTTAGTAATCCGCAAACTCCTCCTTCGAGAAGATGTATATACAATTAGAGAATTACTCTGCGTGCAGGTTTTGTCAATACCAGCCAAGTCCTTATCTTTACCATCCCCTTGTGCAGATGGCTCAGCAACTACAGCTAAGTCAGAAGAACCAAAGTCAGTAGCATCATTTCCGCCAACTGGACATTGTCCAGACAAGTAAGCTTGTCCAACCGAATCATAAGTCTCAGCTTTGATGTCTGGTGCTAAACATTCATTTGGCTCAAGAGAGTCATGAACACATATAGAATCAAAAGCTGAAAGAAGATCACAGCCTGAAACCTCTGATTCAACCATGCTCAAAGATGCTATATCAGCAGCCACAGAAGAGGTCAGATAAGTTGGAACAGGCAATTTCCCAATGTCCAGATCAAAATCAATCATGAACGGCTCATCCCTGATCCCATCTATATCCTCTCCAAATGACGTGTCTGTATACATAATACCTAGTTCATGGAGATTCATCAAATGTGGTTGAAAATTCCACGAGCACCAGCCCTGCAACCCATAAGAAAACCTTTTCCCTGAGATTGAGAATGGAAATATTGAGATGTCCAACACTGCTATCAAGAAAAAAGGAAATTTAAAATTTTATGCTAAATAAAGCACTGATATATTGATAGTAGTAGTACTGCAATAAAAGGAGTTCACTGAGCACAATTCAAGTAGCTCAGTCTTCTAATGCTAGTAAGTAGCATAACGTTATCGATGGAAACTCCTTCAACCGCATGACGCTATGCACCATTCAACAATAACAAGTGAATACAGAACACCAGGAAATCAATAAAATCAGATTTTACCTTTTCCTCAAACTCAATCGAATCGAAAGAATTTTCAGAAACCTAGTCAGATAAATTAACCCATATCAGAGAAGTCTGACCACATTGCACATCGATCGGCGAAATAGCGTGCATAACCCCTACCACTGTCTCGAAACCTCAAAATTGAGAATTTGAGAGTGGCTTGAGATATTAAAGCGGATGCTAGAAAACGAAGTTGCCACCGCCTCCGCTTGCAGACAGAGGGAACTCAATGAAGAAGATGAGCTTTAATAAACAAATAAGCAAAAAATAAGGAAAGTAATAATACACATTCACTAACACGTTTTCTTTTTTCATTATAAGAAATACTAATAATCAAACACTCCCTCTAATAAACATATATATTATTGCATAATAATGAAAATTACATATTTATGGTTAACAAATGAAGAATATTTTTTTTTTACCTGTTTATAGGTACATGATGAGTATAACTTTTCTGTGAGTTAATAAGTAAATAAGTCATAAAATGTAGATATGTTTATTGAGAATCTACGAGCTCGATTGACATGACATATTACATAAATAAATAAAATTTATTAATTATTACTCTATATTAGTAACAAATACACGTGTAATAAATAATATATTTTTTTACATGATACTTTTCCGTAAACTTTCCAAAACCTTCTAAATTTAATGAGACAAATGTAGTGACGGAGGATTGCATCAATCATAATGATTACGGTTCTTTTAAACATCTATATTTGTGTGCAATTACAATACGATATATTCATGGTGTATGTAATATCCACCCAAAATTTTGTCTATTCTGATAGCACATTTTACTCAAAAATTTGTGGCACACAAGCAAGCTTATGTATATTACTTCTTACTTTTTGACGACATATTTATTTAAGGCATAATTTAATATTATTAATTATATTATTAATTTATTAATGATTAGGGCTAGATGTGTTCACAGTTACGATTCGGAATCAAACCGTAACTAAACCGTCGATTCACGGTTCTGAATTTTTGGAACCGGAACCGAACCAAACCGTAGTTGTGGCGGTTCACGGTTTGGAACCGAACCGTGTAGGACGGTTCCGGTTACAGTTCCAAACTGCCGGTTATGGTTTCAAACCGTCTAAAAAATTAATGTTAATATATTTAAATTTTTGAAATTTTAATTATATACTAATGCATATCATCATTTAATTTTGTATCATATAATTACATTTTTAATGTAATACTATAATTACTAGTTAAATATTTATTTTAATTTAGTGTTAAATATATATAGTATCCATATAATAATATATTAATAATGAAATAAAACAAAATATTTTGACGTGTTATTATGTCATGAATACTTAAATTGAATAACACATTAAACACAAATACATTAATGAAATGAAATAAAATAAAATGTTAATTTTCATAAATATAACAATATAAGATAAACACTAATAAAAAGTTAATTATTTTAATTTATAATATTAGAGTTTAATTAAGTTCTCATCTAGTTAAATTTTATTTTATTTTATTAGTAATGTATTCATAAGTTTTAATGTGTTATTATGAATTATAAAAAGATTATTATAAAAAATGATTCTTTATAATATAAGAAATAAATTAAATTTAATAATACAATTGTGATACGGTTCCAAATTGACGGTTACGGTTCCGAACCACCGGTTCACAGTTTTAAAATTTTGAAACCGTAACCAAACCGTCGTCTACACGATTATGGTTCGAAATCGAACCGTTGGGTACGATTACGGTTTCCGAAACCGCCAATTACGATCCGATTACGATTCGATTCCGGCTGTTACGATTCCTTTTAACACCTCTAATTAGGGCTTATTTATCTTGGCATTTCAAAATATCATTCTCAAAGTCATTCTCAATTTAAAGACATAGTTCTAGATATCATGTTGGCAATTCAAATATCCTTTTCAAACTCTTTCTCAATATACTTTCCTAATGCTAGATTTTTCTTTTTTAAATTAAATATAAAATCATAGCAAATACCATGTGAGATACTGATATTTTTCAAATTTAAATTTAAAAAAAAATTCAAAATTAAAATTAATCTTGAAAATTAAAATTCAAAAGATTCGAATATCAAGAGCTTGACCCCTAGGGATCAAGATCCTTAATTGCTTTAAATTGATTACATATGTCAATCTGTGGGGTAATTTGTGCATCTGCCCCGTAGAACAAATAAACAATGAAAAGAAAGGACAAGAGAAAGCCCGTTAATACGATCCTCCATCTCAATAAGCATGACACAGTTTTATATTCAAATGAATGTATTAAAATAATAAATTATGTCAAGTTTACTGGGACAGGGGTAGTACTATACATTTCAAACCAAACGAGACTCATTTTAGAAAAATAAAATGTACTTCAGCTTAATTTGATATCTAAGTTATAATTATATCATCTCAAAAACAGTTGGATCCTTTTATCTTGATTTCTAGATTCATAATAGGGATCTTAGATACCATAACAAAATCTTAATTTATTTATCATCATATAAATTACAATAACGCAAACTATATAAAGTAAATGTCCCTAATGAACCAAACTCGAGCCAATAAACATCACAATACGTGCTAGGACCGCAATCCACAAACATAACAATTAAATATAAATACTGTAAACCTTTTACAACAACGCATAATATTTATTTTGCTGTTTCTATTTTATTACTTTGGGAGAAAATATCAGTAGGATATGTGTTTGCTATCTTAATTTTATTCTTTCTTAGGTGTTAAAACATGGTAATAACTTGTGATGATTTTGAGTGCAATGCTAAGAAATTGGACAAAATATCAGAAGGCTTATTGAGTTATTAGCAATCGAGTTATTAGCATTTTGCTAGTAATTAAATATTCTCGAATGTTATTCTACAGATGGTATGCACGTCTCTTCTTCCAAAACCACACTGATTTATCGATTCTTGATCTTCAATACAACAATTTTCCTCCAACTTTTTTTGGATATAGATGCAGAGACGAGCTCTCTATGCAGGCCCTGTTCGTAGGGCGTGCTCTAGATCAGCAATCAGGTCGTTGACATCTTCAATTCCAACAGATATACGAACAAGATCCTCGGTGAGACCTCGCGCCTCTCGTACTGCTGCAGGTATGCTTGCGTGGGACATGAAGCACGGCAAGCTGATGAGGGACTTCACACTTCCTGCAAGTCCAAAACCAATAATAGAGCGTCGTCCAGTGAGTTATAATTACTAAGGGATCACAGCCAGAAGTACCATTGCATAACGAACTGAGAGTTTTGTAGCGGAACTTACCAAAACTCACGGTTATACTGAAATACTTTGTCGCCTCAACAACATGCTTGGAGAGTGCCAACGACCCTGTTAAGAAACTCAGCACGGATCCGGCACCCTTGGCCTACAACATGGGCAGATAATCATATAGAATAATAGAAACAAGATCCATTGTGCTAGAATAGCAAAAAACTTGTATTGACCTATTTAGCAGGTTAAGATTCGTCATCACTCATATCTGAAGGCATATTTGTAATATATCATTGGTGTTTATTTGGTGTTTTTGGATCAAGGACTTGAGTCTCGACCAGTCTGACACAAAGACTTCCCCATATTTGCAATATACACCTCCGTTTCATACCTGAGAGTAATGCAAAGATCGTCCAGGATGGTCAAGAAGACCAGCATAATTCACCTTCTGCACACGAGGATGAGATGAGAGGAACTCTGCAATTTTTTGTGCATTTTCCTGCAAATTCAACTCTACTGAGTAAAAAAACTGAAGAAACGAAGAAAATTTGTTGAGTTAACCACAAGTTTACTGTATGATTTAGCAGTGGATATGGTAACCAACCTGTTGCTTTTCAACGCGTAAAGCCATAGTTTTGATGCCTCTTAAACATAGCCAACAATCGAATGGAGCTAACCCCGACCCCTCTGCGTTCTGTAGAAAATATAGGTCTTTCGCCAACCTAACATGCATCAAACGGGACAGATCTATGTTTCAGGAAGCATTGATAATCAGAAAGCTACATGCTAAACTAATATAAACGAGTATTTCTAATGTTAATGAAAGAATTTATAGTTGAATTGGTAGTATATGCAAATTCATAAACACCTTTCTCCTTTGATAGCAAGAACTCCAGCCATGAGGTCACTGTGACCAGCAATGAACTTTGTAGCTGAGTGCATCACGATATCTGAAAATTGGCTCACGCACTAGGGTTCATACCGTATTCAATTCATACATTGCCAAAAAGAAAATTAAAGAACGTATCACTACCAGCTCCAATCTCTAAGGGTTGAGACAGTACGGGAGACATGATGCTGTTATCCACCAAGACTATAGCGCCATGAGCGTGTGCAAGCTCAGTAATTTTCTAGAAGAAGAAACAAACAAGTTAGTGATGTTGATAACTTGATAAGTGCGACGTAGAAAAAAAGGAATTTTAGAGTTGAGGCTACTTACGCGAATATCAGAGATCTGTTGGCGGGGGTTTGTCGGACTCTCCAACCACACAAGCTTCGTGTTGGGACTAATTGCAGAAGCAACCTCTTCCAAATTTGTTGTATCCACACGCCTGCACCACAGATATCTGAGGGTTGCAACCGAATGACTGAAAAATTAAAGTAGATTTGAAGGGACAAAAGGAAGATATTAACTTAACCACGACTCCAGATTTTGGAGTGATTTGTGACAGCAAACGATCAGAACCACCATACATGTCATCACCAGCAACAATCTCGTCACCTTCCACGACAAAAAATAAATATATTTATACATATGCATATATTATTTTTTGATGTATTTCATAGTAAACCAATAGCAACATATCCAATCATGATTTCTTCCACATCGTTAAAAGCTTGAAAAAACCATCAAAACAAGTGATAAAAGCATATTCAGGAAACATCTTGAATTTCTCTTTGAGCAATGATATAATCAGAAAATAATTATGATCTCTGGAGAGAGAAAAACATATGCTACACATACCTGTTCCAACAAGATGAGTTACGGCTGATAAAGCTGCCATTCCACTGGTGAAGCATAGTGCTCGATCAGCTTTGTCAAGCTTCGCAAGAAGTCTGTTAACAAACAATGAATGATTTAGACCATGGTAAAGAAGCATGGCATTCATCTTTGCTATAAATTGAGCATCTTGTTAAAACTGAGACCTTTCTAGGGCATCCCGAGTAGGATTTCCACTTCTTGTATAATCATAAGTTCCATAATCAGTAGCTGAAGGCTGAAGAACCGCAGAGTCAGTTACACAGACTAAGTTTCTTTCTAAGCACACACTTTCCGGTTAATTTACTCATACAATGATCTTCAGAGACTTTTCACGATGTTATGGGGGAGCTTCAATAAACACTGTAAACTAAAGAAGTTAAATTCTTCTGCCAGATGTTCGGCTTTACAGATATCCAAAAAGTTTGGATCCAAGAATTTACCTGCTTGAAAGTTGCTGTTTGATATAGAGGCGTGCTCAAAGCCTCATAAGGATCGAAATCGTTGGAAAAGTTCATCAACATTGTGGAAACACTCGGCTCCACTTGGTCACTTGTCTGTACAATCTCTTCTTCTGTCATAAGTACACTATGTTACAATTACAGTTATGCAAAATTTAACAATTTATGCCTTGAATTGCACAAACTATTGTAACAAATATAATTTCATGTGTTTTCCTAACACAGCTTGAACATCCAATGCATAGCTACCGTTTGTGCATTCTGCAACTCCATCAACCAAAGCAGGCGTGCTGAAATCCATCTCTTTATCTCTTGAGTAATATAATTTGAGGTTTCGCGCACCCAAAGCAAAATTTGCCTTTCCGAGCACTATTGTTTTGTGCTCACAAAGCAATGGGAGATTTCCATTCAAAAAACTCTACAGAAAAATCCGGGTTCTGAATCAGAATTTAATGCTAGTTTGGAGCCAAGTAACTTCGGAAGAATGAATAAGAATTAGAGAAACTCGTCGCATTTCACCAGTTAAAATGCCAACAAACAGTCCTGTTCGGAACAAGTTCATCATTAAAAGGGTGGAAGGTAATACCTATTGGGTTTACAACAGTTCAACTGGACAAGTATGATATTTAAATTTTAAATTGTGTTACTACTTCCCACTGCAGATCTATTGATTTCTTAATTTTCTTATCAATGCCTCGTAAACCAACCAAGAACAAATCTTGAAGTTATTATGATGAAGTCCCAATATGTACATTCCCACTATAACTTTCAGGGGTTAACTATACAGTTCAATTTTTTCCATTCTTTAAAAACAATCTCAATTTGCATTGAACATGTAAAAATTTGGTGTCGCCATACTTAATCCATAGTTAAATTCAAACTCAACCTAAACAACTCAAATATTTTTCAAAACATTCCCCAATATCTATCTAAGGCCCTAAGATCAGAGAACAACCTAATTCAACTTTCCTCTTCTCCTCCTTTTTTCAGGAAATCCTTTTGTTCCATGGTATCCTCTACATAATAGCTACAAAACTTCCTAAATTATCAAGTTTTTAACATACAATCGAACAAAATCCCTCCTTTTAGAACCCCCAATACGGAAGTGAAGAAAAAAAGAAAGATGACAATGTTGGGCCCTTATTGCACTGACGATTAAAGCACATAAAAAAAGAACGCATTCACGATAAAAACGTATTCACAAACGCAGAATAACATAAAAAGCTACTTACATTACGATCATTTTGGTTGATTTGAAAAGTGGTAAAGAGTGATCTGAGTGACAAATTAGCAGCCGCCATATTAGTCGCTGCAAAGAGAAACCTAAGGGGACAAATACAGAATGGAAACAGACACACACACAAATAAGTTTAAGAAAGGCGTCTTTGTACTGTGAAAGTGTGAAATACAATAAATAATTAATAAAACAAATTCTTAATAGTTAATTCCGTAAATTCGAATTAAAAAATTTAAAAATAAAATAAATAAGTAAGACTTTATTTGGAGCACTAATTAATTATAGGGATGTGTATGCAAAAATCGGGTATCCAAATTATCCGATCGGGTTCGAGTAATCAAATATCCAATTTTTGGATTTTCGAGTCGAGATCGAGGTTGGGTTTTGTTATTCCAGGGGTTTTGGGTTAGAATACTACGCGGTTTTTTATTTATATTTATTAATTATATAATATAATAATTTAATTTTATAATTTAAAATATTTTAATATTTGAAATATATGAATTTTTAAAAAAATATATCCGATAATGTTCGGTAAATACAAATAATTTCAATTAAATTGGATAATATCAGATACTCGAATACCCTAACCGAAATATCCGAGTCAAGTAGTGAAAATTTAGAATTTTCGGATTCAACTATCTAACATTTTCAAGTAAAGTACTCGACCTGGTGCGTCGTTATTCACCAAAAATAATTCGGCTGACAGACAGCCGATATGCCTTTACTGCGCAGACAGTAGTAAGCAAGATCGTCTCTCAAGGGATCGGCGAGAATTTTCCTATAACTTCGACCTGCAAGGTTACTCACGAAAAATTGGAATTAACTAGAACTACGAAAATAATAAACAATAAATAGAAAAGATATTTTTGGGTTTTTTCAATAAATTAATAAAACTAACAAAGATGACAAATAAATGAGAAGTATCCCAACAATCAATTAATTCCACCTAGACTTGATATTTCGATCCTCGATGCAAAAATAACAATAATTCATGCAAATAAACCGATTATGATCACCGAAGACGCTTCTGACGCGATCTCATCTCTCCATAGCTTCTTGATAATTAGGAAGACGCTTCACTAACTATTTCCCTAATCGACTGACAACCGTAAGAGACGCTCTATAGATTTAATGAGCCGACATCATTAAGAACTAGAGAGACCCGATTCAAAACCGACAAACTCTGACGCAGGATTATCGAATTAAGATTGTTATTCCCTTGACTAGAAAGTCAATTTACCACTAATTAAATCTAAACCACGATTACGTATGGCCGATTCAATTGGCTATTAATCAATTCTACTCAACTAAATATTGCGCACTACCTAGATGAATAAAACGATTAAATCACAGAGAAAATAGAGAACAACAAATACTTGCATACGAATTAAAGGATGAAGAACAAATTAGATCTCATGGAATGATCGCGTCCGGGCTTCCTTAATCGATGTTGGAATAAAGAGATTAGCTACAAAACATAAATAAATAAACAAAAGAAATAGATGAAATAAAATAAACCATGTATTGAGCATCCACCAAAGTGGGCGGCTGATTTGTGTCCCCCAAAGCTTCTTCTTGGTTTCAAAAATAATAAGACTCCCTATTTATAGTACTAGAGATATCCTCTTAACTAGAAAATAAATCAAACCCTAATTTACTAGGAAAATATTAAATACTTCTCATCTAATATAATATTTCCAAGTCTAATAACTAAATAAAATACTAGAAACCGAATTATACTAATTAATCCCGTAGGAATCAAGTAATCATCGCCAAAATCAACAAAAATCTCGAAATTGTCTCTTTCCTTCGTCAGCTATAGTACTTTCCAGGCGGTATGGGCATACCGCCCTAATTTTCGGCAGATTGTCAATTCTTCAACTCGATCCCAACTTGCAAAACTCTTCCAAAAATCATCCTTAACCACCAAAATTCACCTTTTGCCTATAAAAACACATCATTATCACAATTAATCCAAATATAAGTGATTCCATTCAAAAAGACATCAAATTCAACCAAAATATCTCATAAATAAGTAGTAAAATAATACCCAATCACGACCCGACCCAAATCTCTCCGAACAGACATCCCTAGTTAATTCTTTCTATGATTTGTGTTAAAACAAGTACAAATCACGTACAACACATATATAATAACTAATATAAATGCATATTAAAGTTCTCTCGAAAATTCATGGACTATTTGATATAATTATAATCCACCAATCTATATATATCTTAAATCCCACTTTATTTATTATTAGTTTTAATATATACTAAAATATTACTTAATTTGTACCGTTAAAAGTGGTCACAATTAAAAAAAATATAAGTTGATATTTTAAAGATAAAACATTTTCATTTTTATGTAAATGACCGCTTTTAATGAGACGACTTAATAATGAAACATTACCACCTTTAACAAGACATATGAAATATATCACACATAAATTTTAAATAAAACTACGACAATTTTTGAACATGTATAAATATTAAGAATGTACACATTAATTTTAAATAAAACTACGACAAATTTTGAATATATATATATTCCACATAATTTAATTTGACCAACTAATAATTATATTACTTGATTATTGATTAAAAAATGTACAAGCATAATTTTATTTTTAAATTTTAATTTAGTCAATTATTTAATTTATTAAGTAAATCGTTTATTAATTTATTCCAACCAATATTTATTTATAATATATATATATATATACATATAATATTAATACATATTCAAGTCATCATTATCTATACCTATATATAATATAATACCAATACATTTTCAAATCATCTCAGGTCCGACGTGACATTACCTACATTCTTTATTATTGTTTTAAATAATGTTGCTGGGAAAATTCTCAAGCACGATCTGCAGTGGAAGGACTTACTGTCGACTCGTATTATGCCTGATCGTCGTTGGTTCGGCAGCACGCGTATTGTGAACCAGAAAGAGCTTGAGTATTCCAGAGAGGAGCTTCAGACCCGTCTTTCAAGCAGCTATAAAGTACTTTTGAAGGAAAGAAAGTTACCTATGTCCCTCTTGCACGATCACCAAAAGCAAGCAAGAGTCCATTTCCTCGACACACAACCTTTTTTAGATGTTTTTGGTGATAAGAACAAGAGGAAGAAACCAAAACTTCTGGCATCTGATTATGAATCATTAGTCAAAAGGGCATATGGCTCTCAAGATGCCTTTGGAGAGAAACATGGTGCTAGTACATCAACTGAAGAGGATGGAGACGGGTTCAGGGACCTTGTATGCCATAATATGTTTGACAAGGGTCAGGGTAAGCGTATTTGGGGAGAGCTCTACAAAGTTATTGATTCCTCAGATGTTGTTGTCCAGTCATCCCTCTCAGTTGCCAGAAAAAGGAACTTTCGGATATCCTTTTCAGATTAATTGGGACGTACATGTTGGTGTCGTTTTTCTTGTAAGCTCTACAGCGGAGGTAGGAGTGCAGACGGTGGTGGAGGTCGAGAAGGAGTCAGAAGCGAAACGAAGACGAATGGAAAATTACGGAGATGGGATGCTCCGGTTTCTTCTTCTCACTTACTTTACTTTGATTAGATCTTTCCCTAACTCCATGGCTCGTTATTTATTGGTCTGTGGCATGATTATATGGTGTTTTGTTATAACTATTGCTTATCTCTCCTCCTATATTAAGTTTTGGTGATGATTATGTGGTAATTTACAATGAATATTGCTATGTTCAATTTGTTGTGTTGCTATGTGGTAATTTGTTGTGTCTCATGCTATATTGAGCTTTGGTGTTGCTATTGCTTTTATGCTATATTAATTGATTATATGATATGTCTCGTTGAGGTATCAACTTAGCATAAATTTAGCTTGTTGGAACGTTTTGGAACAGACCTGAAGTCGGTTCCCCTAACATATATAAAAATTTTCCATAGACAATTAAATTGAGGCTTTATATTTACTACTTTTGTATGCATATGCATTTCACTTTTGGTTATTATCGTCTCAATATACTAGGAGGTTAAGTATGATTTTAGTGACCCTCATCTCGTAAAATACTTTATGTTGACTCTTTAGATTCTAATTTTTTTTTATTTTTACTTAAATTGTTGCTCTTGAAGTAGCACAATTAATATCCTTGATGAATATAACATTAAATGTTTGTTAATCTTCAAGAATAATAAAATGAGGAGCATTATCGTTCTTTGTAATGACAATGATAATATTTAAATTGTCGGCTCTTGAAGTGCTCATTAATGTAATTTTTAAAAAATTATCATTATCCAACTATTTTCATATTAGCTACAAAAGCTATATAATACCACGTTGCGAAATTATATTTAAACGACCCAAATTATTCTCAAATTATAAAGGCATGCGTGTTTGGGTTACCCCTCTATATAATTATTGTGTGATATAAATAAATTATTTCCCGTCTTCTATTTATTTATCATCATCAAAACGTACCGAATGGACTCTAGAAAAATAAATTCATACTCCGTCGAAAAGAATTATCTAGAGTCAATAATTGAGGATCAATTTCTATATGGTACGTTTAGTCTCTAATCCAACTAAAATAATATTATCGGCATCAGGGGAAGATATAATATGATAATAGAATGTTGTGAAATTCTTGTTGGATTTAATTGATTAAAATACACACACTAATCAATATGAACCAAAAGTTCAATATATTTTTAACTGTCAAATGAGTGATTAAATATCTTATATTTCAAAATTCACCATTACGAATCAAAAATCTCTGAATGAGATCATCTCTTATATGCTAGAAGTATAATACTAGAAATGTGAGATATGTATATCTCTGAATAAGATCATCTCATATATGCTAGAAGCATAATACTAGAAACGTGATATATGTATTGATGCTAAAGATTAGAATCCATGGAATACAAAGTTAATAAATTGCTTCATTCCAAAAACCTCCCGGAAAGGATCGTCTTGAAGACGGGAATCACAGTACACTTGCATGTGCACTAAACAATCATAATACTGTGATTACGAAACAACCAGATCCAAATATTATGAGAAATGAAATAAATTTGGTTTAAATTTATATTGAAATTGGCTTGAAATTCGTCAATATAAGGAGAGTAAAATAAATATACTTGTCACGCCCGCTTTCTACTAAGTCTAGTAAAGCCGGGAACGTGACTAATGAAAGGAAGAAATGACGAGAGTAAGACAATGAATATTCCTTTCATAACATAAAGTAAGGACTTATCCCGTAAATCGGGAAGTCAGAGTCATAAGCTCGTTACATCACGTAATTAAATTAAAGAGTTCAAAACTCGGTCTTATTACATAAGGGTCTAGCAGCGGAAATGTAGGATCGCGTAACGAAATCCTACGTGTATGAAGACACGTAGAACCCCCAAGAGTCAGCTACTAGGAATCCGACAAAAGCACGGCATAGCACCCACGTCTTCTTCATTCTTAACCTGCACGTTTAGAAATACATGCAGGGCTGAGTACAATTTGTACTCAGTAGACACGTGCCGAAATCGCACACTTACATATATAACTGTCAAGCCATTCTGAGTGATACATAGGGATTTTGTCTCTAAAGCACCTATGTTCACAAAAGCATTTCTTTGAGAAAGTTCTAGTTTGACCATGGTCCTAATTCTTTTGTAATCAACCATATCTGAACGTTCTTTGTGCCGGGGAAGTGGCCACTTCCCACAGACACTTGACCGGTCAACCTTTCGCTGACACACAGTCCATTGTGTACACTAGTTCGAGTGGAGACGCTAACCCACTGGAACCCGAATTCGATTATCATATAACAGATAGGCATCATACATAAATCGAAAACATTTATAGCAAGACAGTGCTTTGAAAATATCTCATTTCATTTCTGAAAACATGCACACATATTTTTATAGAGTGAGAAAAGCCTACGTGAACAGTCTTGACTGATAGCTGCTTTGTTCCTGAGATGCGGATCCGACCTCTCGTTGAAACCTTTAATATAAATCTCGGGTGAGATATATCATTCGAGTATATCAATTAAATTCTAAGTGCAAGGAATTACTATCCTTGGTTATCTTGAGAGTTTAGTCTCGGTCTTTAAAGCTCGACTAGTACACGAGTCTAGGAGTTGTATTTCTAGAAGAGTCGTTCTATGATTTCCAAATCACTTTAGGATTCGGGGATTTACTATACCCAATAAATAATTTTTGGGTAATATAACTAAAGACATTTCTAATTTAATATCTCGATTCTTAACTCGAGGTAAATAATTTCTAATTAAGCTAATTATATTTCGATTTCCACCATATGCATAATTTATAATTTAATCATTTCTTATGATTAAATTCTAATTAATCAATTAAGTTCTAATTAATCAATTAAGTTCAATTGCCCCACTATAAGCATGATTAATAATTTAATCATTTCTTCTGATTAAATTCTACTTTGGTAAATTAATTTCTAATTTAATAAATTAAGTCTTCTAATTTATCTTGAAAAATATATTCTTGGATTTAGCCCATTTAATTTAAATCTTAGTCTATTGGGTTAAAAGATTGGTCTAATTACATAATTCACTAGGCCCAATACCTTAACTAATTTAGCCCATGAGTTATTTTGTTTAGGTCCATAATCTGAGCCCACTTGTCTAGTTGTGTCGGCCGCCCATTAGATTTTACCATTTCAGCCCACACAGAATTAAATCCTCGGCCCACTGCCCGGCCCGTGATATATTAGCCCATCAGCTTTAATTTATTTAGCCCATTCATTTTATTAGTCAGCCCATTCAAATTTCTCCTTAGCCCAGCAACTTAACTTAGTTAGAAATTTGGTTCCGACCCGTTAGCTTGCACCCGGCCCGTTTTCTAGTAGATTCTAACCCCAGCTTAACCCTAGCCCTCTTCTTCATTTCACAGACCCAATCGTCCCCCTCTCTATCTCTTGCCGTGCTCTCTTTCTCGGTTTCTTCTCGGCGTCGCTCGCTACTGCGTTCGACAAGCAGCAGTCACCGGAGTCCAGCATCCACGCCACTATACGGCCGTCCGCAGCATCTCCTCCCCACCGCAGCCCATCCCTCGGGTGTAAAGGCAAGGGCTGAGCCCGTCTTCGCCGTTGCTTCGTCTCCCTCCTGCCCGCGCGACTATGTTCTGCCCCACTCAGAAATCTCTTTCCTTTCTCGGCGTCTCCGCCTTCTTCTCAAATTTGCGCTCGGCTTCGCCTCCTTGGCAAACCTCGTCGGTCTCACTTTAACAGAGGTGAGCTTCTGCTAGTTTTGGAAATTCTTAATTTGTTTCAAATTCTAATCATTTATGCATGCTTAAATTATGTTTTATCGATCCGTAGGGGGTTTTGGGGAGTAATCTATTTTGCTGATTTGGTCTCATTCCTTTATTGAATAATTTAGAAGAAGTGTTCTTTATCAGTTTTGATTCTATTTTCGTAGGTTGGTTTTTGGGTGATTGGGATGGTTCGGGATGGTTTTGGAGCCATTCGAAATGGTTCAGGTCTGTTCGAAGCTTGTGCGGGGCTGTTCGGGTTGGATTCGGGGCTGTCCGAGTTTGGTTCGGGGTGTTTCGAGGTTGCCCGGAGCCATTCGGAGTGATTCGGGGTCTGCCGGAATCGTTCGAGGCTTGACCGAAGCTGTCCGGGGTTATCCGAAGTCGTTCGGGACCTGTTCTCAGAGGGAGTTCACGGCTGTGCAACAGCCGTGCACCACCACTACCTTATTCATTAGGTAAATTCTCTTATTTTTCTTCTTTCAGTTCTTCCTTTTATTTGGGATTTGTGTGGGTGTGATGGTGGTGTTCTAAACATCATGCTCTGTTCTATGTTCTCCTAAGTAAGGTAATGAACTAAATAAGCATTCTAGTTGTCCTTGACATGCATATGTTTTGCTCTTATAGCCCAGTTAGGTAGTAAGCTGAGCCTGCTATAAACTGGATTAATATGAACATAACCTACTAAATATATTCTACTAACACATTCTAGGGTTCTGAAGTTGAGTTAAAGTTTACCTATTAGCATGAAGAATTAAGTTCTAAGAGGTGCATACATCATTTAAATACTTAGGTTTCAGTCTTTATTTACCTGGACAGTTCTTTGGTATGATGGTTTGAGATGGCAAGCTATCTCCCTTTGGTTCTCCTTGTTCCTTGCTAAACTTTAAGTGTTGGATTGTGAAGTGTAAACCGGTCTAAGAGTTAAAGGCTGGGTATTTATAATGTGGTGATAACTTGGGGTTGAGTTTCTGTTGTTGGTCGATTTTGGGTAAGATATGGAATCTGACTTTGTCTTGTTTCTTCTATGTTGCAGGTTCTTTGCTAAAGTAGGTAGTCTATGCTTTAGACTCTAGAGTTGCAGCTGGAGTGTTGCAGGTTCTTTGCTAATGGAGGTAGTCTATGCTTTAGACTCTAGAGTTGCAGGTTCCTTGGGAAGGGAGGGCAGCTTAGCGTGTAGGGATGGTGGAATAGAGCAGGCTGCTCTCTGTTTTTCATCAATTAGAATTCTCCTTTTAAGATAAGATTCCCTTAGTTTAGGTTTGATAGGTGTATTGAATTTCCAGGTTTGTGACTATACAAATCTTTGTAAAAGAGAGCAATTGGGTAGATTTGTATACTGGACGTGCCCTCCTATTTTCATTATGTTTGGTAGACCTTAGTGTTACTAAACGTGTGATACACGTATTTTTCCACCATGGTCTGTTATATATATACATATATACTCGTATAATCTTCTTCTTGAACATAAATATTTATCCATTGCTCATTTAATTATTTAGAGAACTAATTACTATTTTTACTATACATCTTATTTCATTAATGCAATTAATAATCATTCTACACATTATCTATTTTCAAATTATATACAACTTATATACAACTTAAGTATATAATTACCATATCATCGGTGTACAATAATTCTTTAAGCATTAATCTTCACTTTGCAATAATTTCAATTAACTAGTCACTCATCTAATGTAAGAAATTCTAAAATTCCTAAAGCCTTAGTCTTGAATTGAACTAAGTTTCTAATTACTATATCGAACTAAACCAATTATGCAACGCAAGAATTAATTAGTTTCATCTTTTTGAATATTCTTATTAATTCAAAACTAACTCACATAAATCTCAATCATTATTCTAATAATTATAATATGCACGAATAATAGCTACTAGTATCGATTAGCTAATCGATATTTTAAACTTTTATTACGAAATTTTCTTATTATGATTTTCGGTATATGATGACTGCTAGTAGAATAGCGGGATATTACAATACTATAGTTGTCGACAATAAATTTTGCCTCAACAATTGCTTGTAAATTGATTATTTTGGATCCAAAAGTAAAGTTGACAGAACAGTGTCAAAAGCACTAAATAAAGTTAGAAGAGCAATTGATGCAAAGTTAACTCGCTAAATAGACGAAAGTCTTTTATAGTACATGCATTAAGGAATGTGGTCCCGATAGGACACATCTAATTGTATAATTATAAATAAATAATGTGGTCCATGTAGGACACAATTGAGTACAATTGAGTGCTTGTACAAAATGATAATTGAAATAAATGAGTTGGTGATGAATAGAGCGAGGTTAACTCAAGGATTTTAGCAGAAATCCTAAATTAATTACATATACTCTCATATTGAATTAAAATGTTCCGTTATCAAATATTTCTGGCAGTAATCATGGATATAAATATCCATTTAATATAAGTCGTGACTATAATCTTGCGAAAACCCACTAGACAAACATCTTATGAGAGTTCATGTTGGACATGATAGTTCCTATAATTAGAAAAGATAAATTCGCAACATGTATTGTATCAAATAAGATCACTATATGTTTTATTATAGTTGTAAATTCAACTAATCGAATTCTTCCAGAAGAAGATGTATAATAATAAAATGTATATTTATGTGTTTACAATAATTCTATTTGTGTGAGATTTTATATTATTGGAACACACAAAACATTTGAGAATGCTAAATTCATGCCTAATGATGAAGTTTTCGAATTGAAAGATTTGAGTATGTCTAAGCATTATCCTAACCCGCAAATTGAAAATCTCCATGAAGGAGTTTATTTTTACCAATCGACCTATTCAAATAAGATTCTATAGAAAACATATTCGAATAAGGTTCTATAGAGAACATAATTTTGATAAATAACATCCGCTTTGCCCTAATGATTGTCTAGTCACTTGAAGTGAATTATCTCAATTAGACCAAAAGAAAATAACCAAATAATGTTGGACTAGAAGTTCATTGTTTGAAGTACTAGACACTAACTAATATATCAGGCTTGATTCAAGAAAATTTGATTTTCTAGCAAAATATATTATTTACTCATTGAAGGAGATATTTTAATGATATATTGAGCATATAATTGGTTATATTCAAGATACACAAGTTGTGTGTCTATATTGGTACAAAGATTGATATTGACATTGATGTGCTACTCGGATGATGATTAATTATTTGATCCTCGTATAATTTGATTTTGGACTGGTATAATGATATGAAACATACTCCCACTATTACCCATATGAAATAATATAATGTGTTGCACAAATGAGCCTCAGTAGAGCAACGACATATATGTCTACCTAATTTTCTCCCCATATATAATTATATTTAGTAATATAATGAGAATATTGAAATTCTTATATTCAGGTTGTTTTATTGAAGGGGAGCGCTAACTTACATATGATCCAGAAGATTAGTTCATGAAGACCAAATAAATAATCTTGAAGATTATGTCCTCGAGAATAATTAGTTGTACTATTTTTCTCTTGCTAAGTTTTTCTCATAAGATTTTCTTAGTTAAGGTTTTTAATGAGACAACTAGTGCAATGCATATATATTCTATGTCATGTACCCATTTTATATATTGAAATATATTAATGAGATTGAAATGTGTATATTTGGAAGATTATTATCTTCAGTGAGAGCGCATATTCCAAAACAAATTTGAAAGTTAGACCTGAATGTCTACTTTACGCCTTGAAGGTTATATCATGTTGTACGCATTTTCCCTTACCAAGTTTTTTCACATTGAGTTTTCTTGGTGAAGGTTTTTAATGAGGCAATAAATAATGTATTATGTATGTGTATGACATGTACTATTTTCCTCGACTACTTTTATCCCATAGGATTTTTCAATGAGGTTTTTAACGATATATATACATCACACAGTAATGTCCAATGAGGAGTGTTATAAATAATTATTTATTTGTGGACATTACTTATTGTATAGGTTATGATTTCTTCTATTTATTCTGTTGTACATATATTTGAGAACCCTAATAGAACATGAATGAAAATACAGTTTTTCTCCGCCTCTTCTTCTACAATTATCTTCTTTGTTATACAGTGTACTCTTTATTTACTTTGTTCAATCAATGATAAAATTAAACTTTTACAACAATTATTTATCTTATAATTCCATTTTATTTATTGTTACTTTTAATATTTTACTAACATTTTATGAGATTTATCCATTTCAATTTTTCTTATAAACTGCATTAATAAAACTATAAAAAAAATAAATATGTGTATAATTTAGCTCAAATATTGAATATTTTGTTTGTTGATTTTTTGTTATCGATTTTAACCAGTTTGCTCTGATTTCATGATTTTTTTAATTTTATATAATCATTTTTCTTTTAAAATTGTCGAATTATCATTCTTATATAAATTATAATTTGATCAATCAATTAGTTGCCAAAACATATGTAGTGGAACTCTACATGTTAAATTTAAATTTATAATGTTTTGTTCTGAATAAAAATTATTTAAAAATTTAAATTTATAATGTTTTGTTCCGCATAAAAATTATTAAAAATTATAAATTTAATGTGATATAGTAGTTTAAAAGTGTTTGTAATTATATTTAACATTAAATATATTTTTGTTGAGTTATTTTTAATGCTATTTAAATTATGTAAAATTAATATATTTAATACTCCATTTTTTTACTTTATGAAATTATATAATTATGATTAATTAATAATTATTGAGATAGTTAAATTTCAAAATAAAAGCATCCCAATGAAAGTATTCTGAGATGTCTGAAGATTAATTAATTCTGAATTAGTAAACAAAAAAAATGAAAGAGAAGAAAACTCAATTAAAATTTTTAAAACAGATAGAGAGAACTTTTAAAAACAGATAAAGTTTTTATTTCAATTCAAAAATTCGAAGTGTATCATGAAATTGTGCTACATCGGAGAGAGTAACCACGGGAGAAAATAGCACAAATAAAGAATTTCATCGCGTGATGAGGGTGATAAGAGAGATCTTGAAGAGAGCTTGTCAAGATATAAAGAATAAAAGGATTGAAAAGGAAGAGAGTGCGCATCAAGAGCATCAGGTTGCTCTCTCCGCAAAATTTTCGTTATGTATTTCAACATGGTATTTCAACATGGTATCAAGAGCATCAGGTTGCTCTCTCCGCAAAATTTTCTAGTCTCATCTTCTCCTATTTATCGCGATGGTGAGACCAAACGGAAAGGAAGTTGCAGTTTTCAATGAGGATGCTTCGAGTCCTTTGTTTCTTCATTCTAATGACATTCCAGGAGCTATACTCGTCACAGAGCTACTAACAGGAGAGAACTATATCAGCTGGAGCAGATCTATGATCACAACTTTGCAGGCGAAAAAACAAGTTAGGCATGGTGGATGGATCTATTGAAAAACCACCGCTTACAAATCCAAGTCACGCAAATTGGATGAAATGCAACAACATGGTTGTTTCGTGGATCTGTAATTCGACTACTCCACAAATCAAGGCTAGTATTCTATATATAGATCATGCAGCTCAAATTTGGAGTGACTTGTGTGATCGTTTTTCTGAAGGTAACAATCCTAGAATATTTCAATTGAAGTAGAATTTGTTCACCGTTAATCAAGGTGCATCTGATGTCAATACATATTTCACAAATCTGAGGATAGTTTGGGATGAATTTATGAGTTTTGAGCCAGTTACATGGAGTGATTGTGGAGGATGTAGATGCAGCAGTGCGCAAAGGTGGCGCGATCACCAACCACGTGACTTTAATATGCAATTTCTCATTGGACTAAATGAGTCATTTGCTTTACTGAGGTCTCATGTGACTTGATCCTCTACCTCCTATTTCTAAAGTTTTTGCACTCGCTATACAAGAGGAAAAACAGCGCGCTATTGGAGGTTCATTAACCTCGTTGTCTAAATCCAGCCCAATGAACCTTAGTGAGTCAGCAGGTGCACTCGCGAATGCTGCTCATGGTTCTAAATATAAAGGAGACAGAGATAAGCTTCTTTGTACACATTGTGGAAGAACAAACCACACGGTAGACAAGTGTTTCCAACTCCACGGTTATCCCCCAGGTTTTGGCAGAGGAAGAGGTCGACCTGGAGGATCTGGGAATAATTTTCAGTCTAACTCCAAGCAACACTCTGTGAATAATGTTTCTAGTAGTCAAAATGTTGCTAACTCTATTGATTCATCTATTCAGATTAACAATGAGCATTGTCAGCAATTGATAGCTATTCTTCAAGCTCAACTCCAAAGGCAAAACATTCCTAAGTCTGATCAAACTTCTCCTGATACTTTGCTTACTGATCCTTTGACTTCCCTTCAGCAGTACATTTACCATATCTTCTCCTTTTGTTGCTAATGCTCTAAATACCGCTGAAACTTGGTTGATAAATACAAGAGCCACACATCATGTGTGCTGCTCTCTTGAATGCTTTGTTGACTCTAATCCTCTTCATAATGCTCATGTCACTTCACCAAATAAACAAAGGGTTCCCATTCTTAGAATAGGTTCCGTTCAAGTTACACCATCTGTTCTTCTTACTTATGTGTTATTTGTTCCCTCATTTAAGTATAATCTCTTATCTGTTAGCTCCTTAGCCTCTTCTAAAGGTTGTGATGTTTTGTTCACATCTGATTCTTGTCTTTTCCAGGATGCTTCGACGGGGAAGCAGATTGGGATGGGTAAACAGATAGGAAATCTATACATTCTGAATGCTAATGGGTGCTCTCCTTCTATTAATGCAACCTTATCAGCATATTTGTGGCATGATCGCCCTGGTCATCCCTCTGTAGATAAATTGAGATTGTTATCTGAAGTGATACACTATACGCCTTCTAATAAACAACCTTGTGAAGTTTGTCCTTTAGCTAAACAAAGAAAACTCTCTTTTCATGTCTCTGAAACTCAAGCTTCAGCTGCTTTTGATCTCCTACATTGTGATGTATGGGGTCCTTTTAATCCTTGTACTGTACATGGTTATAGATACTTTCTTACTATTGTTGATGATTGTACTCGTTTTGTTTGGACTTTCTTACTTTCTAATAAATTTGAAATGATTCCTCTCCTTACCAATTTTTTCTCACAAGTTTCTACACAATTCAATACCAAGATTAAGACTCTTAGATGTGATAATGGTACTGAATTTCATGCTCCTTCTCTATATTCTAAACTTGGTATTGTCTTGCAACACTCTTGTGTGGGCACCCCACAACAAAATGCTCGTGTCGAAAGAAAGCATCAGCACCTCCTTAACGTAGCTCGTGGGGTCTTTTTTCAGTCACAAATTCCTATTGGTTATTGGGGGGAATGTATTTTGGTTGCTTCTTATCTCATAAATAGACTGCCTTCTTCTGTTCTTGTTTCACATAAATCACAAACTATAACCAAATCACCCTTTAAATTCCTATACAAGAAAGTTCCATCTTACTCTCATCTTAGAGTCTTTGGATGTCTTGGCTTTGCCTCTACTTCACCTGCAGACAGATTTAAGTTTGATGTTAGGGCTTCTAAGTGTGTTTTTATGGGATATCCTCCTAGATACAAGGGTTACAAGTTACTTAATCTATCCACCAATAATCTCTTCATCAGTAGATATGTTGTTTTTCATGAAGATGTATTTCCTTTCTCACATACTACACAAGATCATTTTCATATTTCTCTTCCTGTACCTTCTGATTCTATTCATATACCCTCACCACATATCACCATCACATCACCATCATCCAATACACCCCATACTCGTTGTGGTAGAGCTGTTAAGAAACCATTTCATCTTGCTGACTACATTTGTGGTTCAGTAAGCACTACATGTCAATATCCCCTCACCAAATGTTTATCTTATTCCAAGCTATCAAGTGCCTACAATGCTTTTGTCTCTACAATTACATCTGTTCCAGAACCACACAGCTATACTCAGGTTGTTCTTTATCTTGAGTGGATACAGGTTATGAATGAAGAGTTGGAAGCCTTACAGAAGAATAATACTTGGACTTTGGTTCAGCTTCCACCAGGACATAGTACCATTGGGTGTAAATGGATATATAAAATCAAGTTTACATCTACTAGACAAGTTGAAAGATACAAAGCTAGGCTAGTAGCTAAGGGGTACACACAACAAGCCGGTGTGGATTTCTTAGATACTTTCTCACCCGTAGCCAAGTTGGTCTATGTTAAATTGTTGCTTGTTGTTTCAGCAGTACGAGGCTAGTCACTTGTCCACCTAGATATCAACAATGTTTTTCTATATGGTTCTCTTGAGGAAGACATATACATGGATCTCTCTCTTGGTCTGGTTAGTCAGGGGGAGTGTGGTGCTAATTTGGTGTGCAAATTGAACAAATCATTATATGGCTTAAAGCAAGTTTCAAGACAATGGTTCCTTACCTTTACAAAAGTGTTGAGTGGTTTTGGTTTAACCAGATCTGATGGAGATCATTCTTTTTTTCATAAACAAGAGGGTAATTCTTATTTGGGAGTGATCATCTATGTCGATGATATTCTTGTAGGAAGTAACAATGACAAAATGATCACTGACTTTAAGACTTATCTTGGGAAATACTTCAAGTACAAAGACTTGGGAAATCCAAAATATTTTTTAGGACTTGAAGTGGCTAGATCTAAAGCTGAGATATTTCTTTGTCAAAGGAAGTATGAACTGGATTTGTTAAATGATACTGGAATGAGTGGTTGTAAGCCACGACCTACACCAATGGATTCAAATATGCAGCTGCAACAGGAAGGTTCTAAACTACTGGAGAATCACAGGGAGTATAGGAGATTGGTGGGGAGGTTACTGTATTTGTGTATAACAAGACCTGACCTTACATTCATTGTTCATAAGCTTAGTCAGTTCATGGCTAGACCTTGTGAACACCATATGCAGTGGCACAAAGAGTCTTGAAGTACATCAAAGGTAGCATCGGCAAGGGGTTGTTTTTCTCATCGTAGTCTAATCTTGAAATGAGCATGTTTGCCGATGCGGATTGGGCTTCATGTCCAGATACACGAAGGTCAGTAATAGGTTTTTGTTTGTTTATTGGAAATTTTATGATTTCCTGGAGGTCTAAAAAGTAACAGACTGTGTCTCGATCGTCAGCGGAAGCTGAGTACAAAGCCATGGCGCAGGCTGCTTGTGAAGTCACTTGGGTTGCTGTTTTGCTACAAGATTTGGGGGTTAAAAGAGTCAGACCGGTTCCATTGTTTTGTGACAATAAGGCTGCAGTTACATCACTTCTAATTCAGCGTTTCACGAGCGAACGAAGCACATAAAAGTGGATTGTCACTCGATTAGAGAGAAATACACAAAAGGAATTGTAAAGCCAATGCATATCAAGACAGAGTTCCAGCTAGCAGATATTTTAACTAAACCCCTACCTTCTTCAGCCTTCCATCAATTCTTGGCAAAATGGGATTCACATCTATATATTCTCATCTTGAGGGAAGTGTCAAGATATAAAGAATAAAAGGATTGAAAAGGAAGATAGTGTGCAGACGAGTTGTTAGCAAATTATGCTTGTTCTCTTAGATAGTTAAAAACGTGTTAGTTACATAACGTTTCTTTTAGTTGATGATGTGTACGTGGTTGTCTAGCATAGCACGCCACTTGTATGCTATATAGTGATAACATTATCACATGTACTTTAGACACAATAATTAAATTTCTTATTCATCTCCTACCTCGTTTTATTCATTTGGCTACCTCTCGAATTTTCGTTCTATATTCAACAGAGCTGCTTCGAGTTTCAATGGCGTCGCTTCAAAACTTCGGACGAGAGAAGAAACATGAGAGATCTAGAAAAGAAAACAAGGGGTTAAGGTTTCAGTGGAGCCGCTACTTCATAAAGTAGGGAAATTGGAGAGATCTAGATGTTAGAAGAAAGAATGGAAGAGAAAATAACTTGGAATGTAAGGATGAAATTCTGGAATGATGAAAATAGAGAGAGAAACAATGGAATAATGGGCTTAGGATTTGAGTAGTATTTTGGGCTTAACTGAGGACTATTAATATTTTTGACAGCATCACAACAATTTTACACATGACTACGTCGTTTGTTTGGGCGGCGCTTCAGGAAGCTAACTTATTTGACATCGGATGCATGATCAATTCGCAGACTGATCTGCTTAGACTTCGAACATTGGGGTTAAAGGGAAACCACAGAAAGTTTCGGTGATCCACTCTATTCAATGACAACCTTGATCCACTCTATGCAATGGCAACCACCACCTCCAAAGATGGATTAAAGACAATACAGATTGTAGCTCATAGGGTTCTCCATGTCCCTGTCCCTCATGCGGCAACATCTTCCGTAGATTAATCTAAATAAATTATTTAATTAAACATCTCTTATTATTATTTAATTATTTAATTAAAATGATACTCTCTGTCCCTATCCCACTAAGCATGACACACTTTCCTTATTGGGATATTCTTTAAACTTGACACATTCCAAAAATAATAAAAATTACCCATTCAAAAAAGATATAGACCCTACCAACTTTATGACTCTTAAACCACTTTATACACTTTTCTTAATAAGAGTACTGAAAAATAAGATATCATAATTAGTGGGATCGAAAGAATATAAAATATTTTTCTTTGAAATTACATTCATAGAACAATTATAAATAAACTGACACGTTAGTTTATTTAAACCTTAATTGATAATAATAAACACAAATTAAAAATAAAAAACTCTCATTATGAATAATAAATCATAATTAATTACTAAACCTAATTATATATTGTTAAATATCATATCGAGAAATTCTGATTAAAATAAATTAATCTTACTGAAAACAATAAACATTAATTTGCTAAATAAAAAAACATGTTTTGGTAGATATAATAAAAAGAAAAAAAAACAAAGAAAAAGAAAAGAAAAAATAAAATAAAACAAAGCACATACTCGCTTAACAATATCTGAATATCGGTACATTATTATTTATTAAAAAAAATTCAAAATTTGTAAAATAGAATGAAATAATGGTGAGGCTCAGATCTGTAAATCAACGAGCAAACGGAGCCCAAACACGCCATGGCTGCGGCACCGGTTGCGCGTCATATCACGCGCCGTCCGGGTCGCCCCGCCAAGATACGGCCGGATAATCCGATTACCCGACCCAATAGCTCATACAAACAAAAAAGGAGGAGAAAAATTATCATCACTGCCTCTTCGATCGATCGGACCCGCATTAAACCTCATCAATAAGCTTAGCCATTACACCCCCGGAAAAGGAGCGTAACAGAAAATGGAACGGAGGGAGTAAAGTTTGGATTGGAGGTGCATGGTTCAGAATCAGAAAGCGATGCACCTAATCACTGTGTATGTACATATATATATATATATATTTGTTGGAATGCTGCTTCTGTTTTACAGAAAAAGGGCTGTTCTTTTTGGGAGAAAATTCATCGACAAACAGAGAGGGAAACCACCCTATGAAAATCCATCTCACTGTTGCCTCCTCTTTTCCCTTTTTTGTTTGAGATCTCATGAGCTATTGAGTGATTTGGTTTTGGGAAATTAGGGTTTTTCGATTTATAATGGTGACCAGTTCTTATTTGCCCTTGTTGGAGCTTGTATTTGCAGTAGCCAAGCATTGGATTTCGAATGCGAGGAAGGGTAAATTGGGTTTTACCTCTCTTAAAAATGGTCAACCAGCGGTGTCTGAAAATTGGGTTTTTAATATACAAATCTAATATGTAGAAATTTATATATATATATTATACTTGGTGCAAAGCAAAGTACTGTGTGTTAATAAAGTAGGAGTGAAATATTGTAAAAGTAATTTTTTTTCTTTTTTAGAAAAATGACCACATGAGATGGTCTAATATGATATAACGATTTTAATATCAGTTATTAATTAAAAATCAAAAAGGATATACATAAAATATATAAATAAATTTAACATATAAAATAAATAATAATTATCTCTAAAAATTATAAATAAAATGTCACAATATTCAATAGAAATGTTTGTAAGTAATCAAGAAATTAATTCAATAGCAAATCTATTTTTATAACTACGCAACACCTCTTTGTACTCAACATTTGTGGTAACACCTACATTAGGATCTTCATCTTTAGAAATTAAGATTCTCAAACTAGAACGATTTGTGACTCGTGAAATGGCTACATACAATTGACAATGACTAAAGATAAGATTTTTCAAAAATAAACCAACACGTGACAATGATTGACCTTTAGACTTATTGATCGTCACTAGAGGTGTGAACTGTATACGAAAGTAATGATCACGACTTAGTATATGAATACGAAAGTAATTTTCTAAGAAACCTTTGGTGTTCTTAATCGAATATGGATGCATGATCAATTAGACATTGAATAGGAGTTGATCATCTTATCCTAAAGCTTCAATCAGTTGGGATTCGTTTAACTGCTTTTAATATTTATTTATTTATTATTACATCTTATGTATGTTTAGGACTTCCGTTTTCTTGTTTTAATAACACTTAGGATTAGAGCCGCCCTGTTAAGCTTTCCATCGAGATCCGATCGGGGTTAGCTTGCTACATGCAATCGATCTCGAAATTATTTGCGAGAACCTAGAGTACACACTTTAGGCTAAACATAGATGTACTAAAATTTATTCTAATTCACCTCATTATTTTATTTAAAGTGTATATAATACAAATAATGGTATTGTTGGAAGTTGGAAGCTGAATAGTATTTTTGATAATGTTAGAAGTTGAACAATTTGTTGTTGGAAATTCTAATGTAGAAGTTGAAAAGCGGTATAATAAAAAAATAATATTTTATTGCTACATGAATATTTTGGTGTCAAAAAATTCACTTTTAGTATATTTATATAGATGAATTAGAGAAGGACCAAACTGCTTCATTTTCTAATTACCAGAGATACATACACACTATTGGGGTGAGAACCTGGACAGAGACTGAGTCCCGGTCTCGATCCCGAAAAACATCAATTTTTTTTTTGTTCAGATTTCGGTCTTAATTGAAAAATTTTAAGTCCCAATCCCGAAAAAAAATGTTCATAAGTTCAAAAATTTGAAATTGATTTTGGAAAATCAGAAGTCTCGATCGGGATTCTGAGCTTCCGAGTATTGAAAAATTTCATATTTTTCAATCCAAATCCCGATATTGAAAATTTCGAGACTCGAAGTTTTGAATCCCATCGGAACTCGAGTCGGGACCGGGAAAGTCTGAAGCCTCTGCTCTCCATCACTTTCAACAAGCTCAAAGCCTCCTCCATATTCTCACTTTGGTAAGCCTGTTGATAACAAAGTTGAATACGTTGTTTCCAGTAGGAGGGCCGAAATCAATCATCTCATATAGAAGCTTCTTGGCACCGTCCACGTCCTCAATCAGACAAAAAAAGGTCTTTACTGCATACTTCATATCTTCTGCTGAATACTCATTTGACAACCCCAAGGCCAATGATGCAATTTCTTTATCATGTTCCTTGTTGGTTTCTTCATAAGTTTCCTTAGTAGATATCTCAATTTGACAAAGAGAGCTAACAATGGAGTTTAAACATGAATATGGAAGATCCATCTTTCTATATTTGACATAAAGATACACCAAATGTGCATACATTTTCCTACCTCTTTTGGACAAGAGTGTTGGAAATTTTGGATGCAATTCCCCTCTAACTAGATATACGAGAGCAAAAATAAATGCATAATAATGATATAAATTTGATAATGAAGTTCAACTAATTATGTTTATGTCTCCGAGCTATCTATTTAAAGAAAGATATAATATAATGTTTACAACAATCACAACACTCAACTCACAACCCCGTTAACCCAATAAAATTATTATCTAATTTTCTCACACCAAAAGTTTATACTTAAGCTTTTCTTTCAACCTTGTATTTCTCTCTTGAGTCGAGACTACCTTCAACTATTAGCTCACTCTCTTACATTCTACAAATCATGAAGAATGAGTACGTATATATAAGTAAAATATTAAACAACAACATTAATTGTTTGACGGTGGAGTGCAACTTCTTTTTTTCTTTTGTCAAATTTAATGAGCTATATGGTGATATTATCTGATGTATCATTTTAATAGCTTCAATTTTGTAGCCAACAATTGAGCAGCTTGTAGCAATCACAATATTTGACTAACAATCTCCCACTTAAAGACCGATCTATTTATTATAAATAAAAAATTTATAGTATTAAAAATATTGATAGACGGATAAAAAAGGATATGTTAATAATATTAGTTGACGGAAGAAATAATATTTTTTAAATTATTGATAATTGATAAATAAAGTGTGAGATAAAATTGGAGAAACATATAAGAAAGAAAATTTGGGGTGGAAAGTGAAATTAGTAAAAGGATGTGGGCCTTTTGAAGTTCTTAGTTAAAAACTTCAAGCCTTCGACTATAGGCTATACCTATACGCTATAGCACCGATCCTTAGCAAACGGCAACCGTTACAAATCCTAAAAGGAAAAAAAGCAACAGAAAAGGAAAAGAAAATGAAAAAGACAACGCAAAATCCCTTCCCCTCTCTCTGATCAGCTCCACTCCTAGGGTTCCTCCCCCAAATTACAGATCCCCAAAAACCTACCTCCCGCTAATCGTGTTGACAGAGCGCTCGATTTTATGGTCGGAGGCGGCGGTGGTTCGGAATCGGCTTCCGGGTCAAAAGCAATGTCCACGTGCGAATCTCACGGAGACCGTCTCCGGTTCACGGTGGAGCTGCGCCCGGGAGAAACCACAATCGTTTCGTGGAAAAAGCTTCTCAAGGAGACGAACCCCAGTAAGCCCAATAAGCCCGGCTCTTCTTCGGCGGCCCATCAGCAGCCAGCTCCGCAGCAGCCCCCGCCTCCGCTGCCTGCATTGGCGTCTTCGGAGCAACCTGCCGAGAATGAAGCGAAGGATCCTCTAGGTGAGGCCGGGACCAACCGTCTGAGCACAGTGATTGAGAAAATCGAGCGAATGTATGCGGTATGTTTTCATTGGATTGGCGAATTTAGTCTCTCTTCCTCTCTCTCTATTGAGTTGTCGGGAGGGTATTGAATTGATGAATTTTAGTCCTGAAGTATCTTTTTGGTAAATTTTCTCCAGCTATAATTGTTAAATATGAAATATTAAGTTATAAACCTAGGTCGTTTTGTGACTCTTGTCCTCCCATACTGCTGGTTAATCATGGAACGTTAGGATTCTCGTTACCGTTGTGTAGGCATACGTGATACAAGCATATGTTGGATTTAGTTTACTAAGAACATGTATTTCTTTCTTTTCTATTTCTGTGCACATCTGACAGATCCTTTTGTGCATTTCAAAGAGAGGATTACATTAGCAAATACTATACAATACTTTGTGATGCACTCGTACAGTCGTAATGTGATACATTGTCTTGAACATGACACATAGATTAGTGTTTAGTGATGTGGTTGTGATTATCTATTCACTGGAATGCATGATCCATGTTGTATGAGTGGAACGTTCAGGGTGAAGGAACAAGTGAAGATGAAGAAGTTTTTCTTGATGACGTGCCAGATGATGATGAGTATGACACTGAGGATTCCTTTATTGATGATGCTGAACTGGTAAGAGCTGCACTTTCATCGAAGTATAGGTGTGCTCCCCTTTTCTATATTATTTAAGCCGTTTAAATGATTGGCTATGCAGGATGAATATTTTCAGGTTGATAACTCATCAATAAAGCATGACGGTTTCTTTGTTAACCGCGGAAAGTTGGAGCGCACGTGAGTTTTTTCTTAGATTTACCTTTGATGTTGTTTATCATACAAAATTATATCATGACTATATTATTGTTATCTTGTACTTGTATGATCTTGGTTTGGTTGGACATATTATACATTGTAATGTACTAATGCTACTTAGTACGATGAATTTATTGTCTTGTCTTATCCAATATGCCCGGCTCGAATAGAACTTCCATGATTAGACCAACCACAACACATTTACATGTGGTTAACTTGGAACTTGGAGAGATGAAATAAGAGTCACCCTATACTTAAAATTTGTTTTTATTTCATACTAATTATTCTGGCAGTAAGTATAAATTGATTCCGGAAATGATAAATAGTAAAATCCATATGGATATTATAGAATAATAATTGTTTCAGTTTTATGTGAAGCAAATACTGCCTCTTCTTCTAGACATAACTGTTATAATGTTCTCATTACATTAACATCTCATGTTATCTTTTATCAAATGGATGTTTTCATATTTTAGTCTCTAAGAATCTGCTGCTAAGCTCCTTGAGTATGTCTCCCAAATTTATATACCCTGTTCATTCTATACGTGAACACAGTTTTGTTTCTGTTGTGGTTCTGCTCAATTCATGTCGTCACAAATATTAGTGACCACTTCCTTGTCCCATAACTGTGTGTGTGTTCAGTTTGTTTTTGTTTTGTCTTTTCATTTGTATTATTTGGCCAATGTTTGTATTCCCTCTAACTGTGCAGTGAACCTGCCACGCTGGCTATAGAACAGCCGAAAAAGAGGAGACGTAAAGATGTGACAAAAACTCAAGGTGGAAATGAAGATGGACAAAATCCAAATAAACATGTGAAGATAGGAAATAAACGAAGAAAACCATCATCCTCAATTGGAAAAGATATAACTAGTCAGTTCAACATGCATAGTGCAAATTTGCCAGTGCTAGATGCTTCTCAAGAAAATGCAGCTGAATCTTCAATCAAGAAGAAAACTGCAGATACCCAGATTATGTTGAATCCTTCAGGATCTTTGGAGTACAAAGATGCTGACCTGAACAAGATTGAAGTCCATAATAACAAATTGAAGGACAATGGCGGACTTCAAGATGCTTCAGCTCATAGGCCAAATAGTTCACCTGTAAGCAAACCTCATTCTGGAAAACTAAATAATGCTAAGGAGCTGGACCAAACTATTCAACAAAAAGGAAAAAGTAGGCCTGTCGAAAGATTTGACCTCAATATTCCTCCGAGCAGACACTTGCAACAAATGGCGGTAACGCCGGTAAGGATTATGTTATGAATTGTACTCATTGTGCTGGAATTCTTTTTGAATGGTCATCTCCATTCACATAAATGTTTATGATATTGTCATGTAGGAGCTGCCCAAGATATTGTGTTTGAACCATATTCTAATGACTGTGGCATAGACTTAGTTCTATCTAGACTTGTCAGTTCTAGAAAGTTATAATAGTAGCTTTATGGCATCTGATTCTCCATCAACATGATGATATCAATGTATGACTTCAGCTGTAACTCTTACCTCTAGAAATGCAAATATTCCTCATCTTTAGGGACACCTAATAGCTGACTATTTTAAAAACTTGATCTCTGTGTACTTAATGATGAATCCCTTGAATGACCAATTTTGAATGAGCATTGTGTATATCGTCTTACTTTTATTTCTCATGGAAACACATCTAATTCATATTAATGTGTTTGTGACTCTGTCCTTCACATGCCGACTGTTAGATTCATATTCCTACTGTGCATTATATATGAAATTTATACTAGTAGAAAACGAGCATCTTAAATCTGTTCTAGATTTATAGTTGCAGTAGTAATGATCTCACTGATGTTTTCCTCCTTATATTTTCCACTATCAAATTGTTATCGACATCCCTGATGAGGTCTTCATACATATCTTTTTCAGAAGGTTCCACTTGTTTCAAGAAAAGAAGGATCTAATGTTAGACCAAAAATTACAGTGCTCGACAAAGCCATTAGAGAGTTAGAGAAGAAAGTTGCAGAATGTATATAACGAACCCTACTGAAATGGTTGTTTTCATTCTTTTAATGGGGTATCATGCCATGATTGCTTACATTTTCTCTCATGTGTTTGAAATAACAGCTAGACCACCTTCAGGGGAGGTACAAGATCCTGATAATTCCTCTCAGGGTGTCAAAAGGAGATTGTCACCTGAAATAAAGCAGAAGTTGTCTAAAGTTGCTAGACTAGCGGTAATTAAGATGCTATGAGTTCATCTTTATCTCTCGCAATAAATCAGTTACTTTGGTTTCTTATTGGTATATTTTCTTAAGGCTGTTATTCCATTTCTTGTTAAAATCCAACATTTATAACTTTGGGATGGGTGCAGCAAGTTAGCTATGGAAAAATACCAAAGGATGTAATCAACCGTCTGATGAGCATCTTAGGCCATCTGATGCAACTTCGGACCCTGAAGGTATCTCCTCTTTCAGAGTAGGAATTAACAGAAGTCATAATTTTCTTTCATTACAGTCCCTCCACTTTTCCCTGTTAACATTTAACATTATTTTTGTCAAGTGAGCAGCCTAGTGTAATTAGGAGTGCTGTTATTGTTTTCCCCCCTTCTATTTTCTTTTTTTCTTGTGGCTAGCTGTCATTACACCCTCCCATATCTTATTATTTCACCCTCCATACTGGTGCCTGTTTGGGTGGGTGGTGGATGACGGAATGTTATAATAGGTTGTAATTTTGGTTTGTAACGACTTTTTACCGACCTTATTTGTCGTTATCCTATTCTGTTCTGGATTATTATATAAGCAGTTAGCTGAAGCTACATGTAAAGACTTTGTGGCCTTACTGTACCCAAGCTAATAAACATGTTTTTTTCATCAGAGAAATCTTAGAATAATGGCTAGTTTGGGATTGTCAGCTAGACAAGAGAAGGATGATCGATTGCAGAAGACGAAACAAGAAGTTACTGAGATGGTTAGACAGCGGGTTCAATATATGAAAATCAAAGTACGTATCTTACTTGTGTGTGCTGATTGGAATATTTGTAATTAGATTGTTAGTGATGATAAATTATGATCTTCCCATTTAACCATGAAAAAAGCATATAATGTTTGCAGTTGCACCTAACTGTCCTATTAGGAATGCACATGACATTATATTAAAAAACACAACTTTTCCACTGCAGTAATGTCCATCTTTATATTCTTATTGATTAGCAGATGACCGATCTGCTTTGCAGGTTCAGCAACAAACTACAAATACAGATGATTTTCAAGAAATTGGTCATGAAGAAAAAGAAGCTTTGAAAAGAAAATACAGCATGGACGATGCACTGGAAAATAAGATTTGTGATTTGTATGACCTTTATGTTGAGGTAATTTATCAGATATTCCTATTCCAATGGATTTCCTCCTCAGATATTTATATTTCTGCCTTGCTGTATCTCTTCTTTTTTAATCCCAGAGACTAGAAGAAGACTCAGGACCTCCTGTGAGAAGACTTTATGAAGAGGTAAGCAGCATAAATTATTGTAATCTAGACTAGGTAAAAATGCGTGTGTTATCATATATATTGGAAGTTGTAAACTCTTTCTGGATTTATAACCATTGCCTTGGTGATGGAATTCTTGACTTCAGTCAACTATGGCTGAGGACTTTTTCTGGTTCACTCATGACAACGCTACTGCTGGTTTTGCTATGGGAGTTGTTTTTTTAGAATGAATGTTTTTGTTTCCCACAATTATGTGTATTCAAGATCTTAAACATTGTAGTACAAGATTCTACTTTCTAAGTCAGCATTAAATGGTATCTGAAAACCTTCATGTGCTTTGGGTCATTCATGATCATCATTAGGACAGGTGGCATGGGTGGTCGGCCTGGTGGCCATGATTTCACTTGTTATGTTTCACAAGAGAGAGGGAGGGAATAACAAGTGGGTTTCTTTCATAAGTGATCATCTCGAGTCCCATTTGGCTTTATAGAATTATTAGTGGTTTATTAAGTATCATAATTTTTCCCCTATACTAATGAACATAAGATGTTTGCATTTCCCTGTTGCAGCTTACAGCATTATGGCCCGGTGGAGTCATGGACACTGATGGAATTAAACGTGCAATACATAAAGCAAAAGATAGAAGGAAGGCATCAGGTGGCAGACGAAGGGTATGTATATCTTTTGCTCATTCTACTAGAATTATTTCACTTTCAGAATGAGATTTGAAGGTAGCTTAAAGCTGTGTATACTTCAGCGGTTCAGCCATAAGATATTAAGAATATGCTCAAACGCATACTTGTGTATTTGTTGAAACAGGAAAAATAGATTCCAAACTCACATGACACAAGATACTTGTGCCAATTGGATAATCCTATCATGATTAGTAAATTTGGATACGGGATCAATGTAGTAATATGTTGCAGAAGTGATCTTTAATCATGGGTCAGGTTGGGCATCAGATGTACTGCTTGTTCACGAGTTCATTTCTGAAGCATCAATTTCTATGTAACACATGTTGCTTGTGTTATATATTAAGCATGTTTTTGTTTAGAATTTCTGTTTCAGCTTTAACAGGATACTTGTGGCATTTCCTTGACTTGATTGTCCTTTTATTTTTGGCTTACCAACCAGGTTTGGTTATATTAAATTCTTACAACAGCAAAAAGAAAAACTTAGATTGGTCTGCTAAATAGGATGAGATCTTTCCTAGGCATTAGACTTGTGCAATCTGGTCTATAGAGCTGATGGGGTTGCAATAATCTATTTTTCTCTTTATGATAATGAAGGATATCAGTTGTGTCTCTGTCTCGAGAACTCTTGAATGTTCGTACCAGGTTTCAGATTGTACAGGTTTCCTTTCATTTACCACATCTCTCTGTCTCTCTCTCTCAGGTTCAAGAGAAGGTTAAGAGGAAGCAGGCATTGGCACAAAAATTGGAGGATACTATTCGAACGGAAGTTAGTATTACTAGTCCAACAATGCATATAAATGAAAAGATATTGTCGGAGTCCTCGGACCATACTTTACCTCTGATGACAAAGCTGGTACACAGTGCTACTGTATCTCAACCCGAACCTTATGTACCATTACCCTTAGCAAGTGTGCTTAATATGGACAAGCCAAAGCATGAAAGAGTGAAGGCGAGCCCCAATAGCAATCCCACTGCTGCTGTGCCATTGGAAGTACTGCCCAAGAATAAATTAAAAAAGAAGCAAACTTCAGACACAGCTCAAGTTCAGCTCCGCCTTGAGAAGGAGGTTCCCGAAGTAGAGGAAAAACATAAGCAGAATAAGCATGTCGCTGTACCTCCGAAATTGAACCTTCAGGCAGGTGCGCAGTCTGGCTCTGATAACCATAGTTAACTTGATGTCTCAGTTAGAATCACAGATACATGTCTTGACCTTTTCACTTATGTTACGTTTCCTGTTGTAGATATTAACAAGAATCTTTTCTTCTTTTTTCGGTAATTGTTGTTTAAACATGATTCACCATTTGTAGATTAGGCTAAAATTAGGTCATAAGAGGTGCTGAGATCCACTTCTATGGTCTTTACTCCAACTAAAGCTGATTGTATATAACAATTGGGATTTTCTTCATTAGGTTTTCACTCTGCATAAATTTACTTTTGCTATAGAGATGGTCCAAATTGGTTGAGGAAGATATGATTGTTTCTCAGGGGATTTGTGCTATACTTTCAAGTTTCTATAAATTCTTGATAAATGTGTTTTGCTAAGTAGAATGAATGTACACGACCATCTTCTTGAAATGAGTTCTTTTTGGGCTTTTTACTAAAATAATTAAGCTCTGGACTAAATCCCTTCCAAACAAACCTCAAGGCTCAAGTTTAGCCCAAACTCATCTCGAGACATTATACTTTAAAATACTCCATCTATTTAACATTATAATATATTATATTAATAAATTTAAACATAGTCTTTATACTTGGTAATATTTGTATAAATTTATAAAAAAAATCATACAAAAAACATATTGAAACTTATTAAATTTAATATATTTTGAAGCTCATTGTAGACAAATCATTTAAAGTCTAGTTTAAGGGTCCAAGTTTAATTTATTAATATTAAATTATTTTTTTTTCTTTGATTATCAATCTTGTGGCTGGTATGTTTTAGTTATGCACGAAGTAGTTATTTGATGCATATTAATTCATCTCACATTATATATAAATTCCCTTGGAACTATTTTCATTTTGTTTAGTTTCAAAAGTAGATATGTGATAGGATGTGGCCCATCAATAAGGCCCAATGCCCGGAAGCAGCTCGGCGGCCCAACACCGCGGCCCATCAAGAGCAGCTCGGCCGGCCCAATAGCACGGCCCACTTACTATAAATAGCCTTAAACCGCCTCTATTATCTATAAATACGAGATAATAGTCAGATTAAGGGAAAAATCACTTTCTGTAACCTATATTTCAGCTCTCATCTAATTCATAATAAACGAGCTCCCTTCTCCGTGGACGTAGACTTCATTAAAAGTCGAACCACGTAAACCTCGTCTCGTTTACTTTCAAATCACTGTGCAAATCTCACTTCGAAAATCGGCGATCGATCACTGGCGCCGTCTGTGGGAATCGAAGTAAATTTTGTGTCCGATCACTATTTCCGAAGTGAGAACACAATGGTTAGATCCACCCGATCTACTGCCATAGCTGCTGCTGCTAAGGGAAAGCAAAACGAGGTTGAGATACCTCGTAATCCACCTCGTCCATCTACTAACGAAGGGGAGGGACACTATGCTCGGTCTGCCAGGCAGGCCACGAACCGCCGAACTCCCGAAGGGCATGTAGAAGATGTCCTTTCTCACCGAGCTGATGACTCCGTTAGCAGTAGAAGATTGAATCAAAACCATCAAGGGAATGCCACACTTCAACCTCTGCTCGGCCATGCGCTCAAAGCATATCTAGACCTCCACGAGCAAGATTTCCTCAAATTTGCCGAACAGCATCAACAACGAGGTCAGTGCGAAGAGGATAAAGCAGGTCCATCACAGCGACCCCAAACTTCGGATCAAATCGCCGAGGAGAAAGATGATGAAGTTTTCCGAAGACAGCATAATCGCCGAGGTAACATTATTTCACCTCGGCGAGGCTCAACATCACCTCGTCAAAACGTCGACCATTATCGACGTGACGAGGAGCATCGAAGAAAGACTCCACCTCGTCAAAACGTCGACCATTACCGACGTGACGAGGAACACCGAAGAGAGAAGACGCCACCTCGTCGAAACGTCGACTATTCTCGACGTGACGAGGACGACCACCGAGAGGGAAGATTCACTGTTTACAGCAGAATCATTACCCCCTTCACCAACAAAATCCTCTACACACCACTCCCTTCAGCATACAGGGTCCCACCAATCAAACCCTACAACGGTTCTTGCGACCCGAGCAACTTTCTGTCGCAATATCAATATAATATGCTGAACCAGGGATTGGCCGAGGATGTTTATATGTGCAAAGTTTTCCCCGAACTGTTGGTGGACAATGCACGGAAGTGGTTTGACAATCTTCCTCGTAGCAGCATAGGGTCGTACGCCGACCTTCTAGATGCCTTCGAGAGGCGTTTCTTCCAAAAAGCCGAAGCAAAAATGAGTTCGGCCCAACTCCTTACCCTAAAACAAGGACAAGGAGAATCTATTAGCGACTTCCTAGCTCGGTTCTACAATGAGAGCCTCAAGGTCGATCGCCTTTCCGACGATGTCCTCATTTCGGCGTTCCAAAACGCCATTCACTCCGGCACACTTTTCAGGGAGCTCGTTAAAGAGCGCCCCCAAACCTCCAAACAGCTGTGGAGGATTGTTGACGCGTTTGCCGAAGCGGATGAGGCGGACAGGAAGAAACGAGCCACTGACCGACCTGAAGGTCAGGATAAAAAGAGAAGAGAAGAACGAGCTGATCAAGGGCAACATCGACGAGGTGCTCTTGAAAGAATCCAACGAGGTCCATTAGCATCTCGCCTCGGACCTCGGCATAATCCAGAGCAAGATCGGATCGCTCCGCTGAACCGATCTCGGGCAGAGATTTATGAGCTTCACGCGAACTTGTTCCAAAGACCTCCACCACTATCCCGAACTGGATCAAGCAGACGATTGCAGGATAAATACTGCGAATTCCATGGCGGCTACGGACATGATACCGAGGAGTGTCGCAATCTTGCCTCGGAAATCGACCGCCTAACACGAGATGGCACTCTAGGAGGATACCGAGGTCAAAATCAACCGGATACTCAACCTCGGGGCAGAAACAAACGAAGAAGGAATAAGGGAGAAAATTGCAAACCCCAAGATAAGAAGACAAGACATGATGACGAAGACGATGACGAGAATCAACCTCAGTATGATGGAGTCATCGCCGCCATCATCGGAGTGCCCCAAGGATCAACAAGGTCGTCGCTGAAGGCAGAAGCTCGGAACCGACCCGCGGAGGAGCCTTCGTACAAAAGGTTCAAAAAAGACGAGGTCGTTATTTTTTCTAATGACGACCCTGTTCCTCATGCCTCGCCTCATCAAGATGCCACTATTATCGAGGCCGTGGTGGCTAACAAGTTGGTACACCGAGTCTTTGTTGATAGTGGAGCCTCGGTCAGCGTACTCTTCAAAGGTTGCTTCGGCAAACTTGACATTGAAGAAGCGCGCTTAAAGCCGGCACCCATTCCATTGAAGAATTTCACACAAGGGGAGACCTCAACAGATGGAACGATCTCACTCCCCGTGACGGTAGGACGAAGTCCATTATCCACTACAAAGATAATCCACTTCTTTGTCGTCAAAGCCAACTCTCCCTACAACATTATATTAGGCAGAGATTGGCTGATAGCGACACGAGCAGTATGCTCGGCCTACCATTTGATGATCAAAATACCTTCAAAGAATGGAGTTATCACGCTTCGGGGAAATCAAACACAGGCCAAGGAGTGCATGCAGGTCGCACTCCGAGGTTCTGGTGTACAACATCCCCAAGCATAGCAATTACAGAACCCCGGCGCGCCGAAGTCAACCTCGCCTGCTGCAGAACCTCTAGAAGACGTCGTACTCTATGAAAACGATGTGTCCAAGATCGTCAAGGTCGGTTTCGTTGGGGGTGCCGAACTCCGAGGTGAAGTTATTCAACTACTTCGGGAGTTTAGAGACATTTTTGCCTGGTCTCCCTTAGACATGACCGGGGTATCACCAGATATTATAACTCATCACCTCCACATCGACCCCGAGGTAAAACCAGTTCGGCAAAAGCAACGAGCCTTCGCTGCCGAGAGAAACCAGGTGATACGCGACGAGGTACGCCAACTGCAACAAGCTGATATTCTATTCGAAGTAAAATATCCGACATGGTTGGCCAACCCCGTGATGGTAAAGAAGCAAGTAGGAGGATGGCGCATGTGTGTTGATTATACCGATCTCAATAAACACTGCCCTAAAGACTGTTATCCCCTCCCCAACATTGATAAAAAAGTAGAAGCCCTCGTCGGTCACGAGGTTTTTAGTTTTCTTGATCTGTACAAAGGCTACCATCAAGTCCTTATGACTACCGAGGACGCTCCGAAGACAGCCTTTATTACAGACTTCGGCATTTTCGCTTATAAGAAGATGCCCTTTGGACTTAAAAATGCTGGAGCTACATATCAAAGGATGGTTGACAAAATATTTGAACTTCACATCGGTCAGATTGTTGAAGTATATGTCGACGACATCGTTGTCAAAAGCAAAAAAGTCAACACTACCTTAAACGACCTCCAGGTCATCTTCAAATTGCTCCGCGAGGTAAACCTGAAGTTAAACCCAGGAAAATGTACTTTCATGGTCCAGTCCGGAAAATTCCTAGGGTGTTGGGTTTCCCGCGAAGGATTAAAAGCTAATCCAGCAAAAGTTAAGGTCGTCCAGGAGATGCAAGCGCCGAAGTCAATACGCGATGTACATCGGTTGACGGGCTGCTTGGCCGCGTTAAGCAGATTCTTATCTAAAGCAGCCGAGAAGCAACTCCCATTCTTCAAAGTCTTGAAAAAAGCCCCGAGCTTCGAGTGGAATGACGAGCACAAGTCAGCCTTCGAGAGTTTGAAAAAATACCTCGACAACTTGCCCACCTTATCCGTCCCAAACGAAGACGAGGTTCTTTCCCTATACCTCGCCGCTTCGGACGAATCAATAAGTGCAGTCTTAGTTCGAGAAGGACCTCGGCAATTACCTATATACTTCATAAGCCGAGCTCTAAAAGGACCAGAAACGAGGTACCAACCTCTGGAGAAGGTCGCACTTGCCCTGGTAAATGCTGCAAGACGACTTCGACCATATTTTCATGCTCACCCGATACAAGTCTTGACCGACCTACCACTTCGGCAAGTGCTTACGAAGCCTGAAGCTTCGGGGCGAATCGCCAAGTGGGCGGTCGAACTTGGTGAGCACACCATCTCCTTCGCACCTCGGCAAGCTATCAAGGGGCAAGCTTTGGCAGATTTCCTGGTAGAAACAGTATTCACCGAGCCTCCGAAGCCTACCAAACCCGCCGAGGAGAATATCAAAGAGAAGATGCCGAAGACACCCCCCATAGATTGTTGGAAAGTCTATGTCGATGGAGCGTCGGGCAAAAAGGGAAGCGGAGCTGGAGTTTTATTCATCAGTTCGGAAGGGAAACAAATCCCTTATGCTTTGCGGTTAAGCTTCCCAACCACCAATAACGAAGTGGAGTACGAAGCCCTAATAGCTGGACTTCGCCTCGCGCAAAACCTTCAGATACAGGCCATCCAAGTCTACAGTGACTCCCAGGTCATAGTGAGCCACGTCCTCGGAAAATACGAAGCACGAGATGAAAGGATGAAGAAGTATCTCCACAAGGTTAGAACTTTACAAGAAAGCTTCTCATACTTCGAATTGATACGAATCCCGAGAGATGAAAACGACCGAGCTGATGCATTAAGCAAGCTCGCATCGTCGTCCACAGCCTCTCCGGTAGAAGAAGTCACGACCCGAAGTATAGACGAAGCCGAAGTGAACGCAATAATCGATGACGAGCCGAGCTGGATGACACCACTTCAGGATTATTTAGAAAGAGGCGAACTCCCTGATGATAAAATTGGAGCTCGGAAGCTTCAGAACAAATCAGTCAAATATGTCCTAGATCGGGGAGTATTGTACAAAAAATCCTATCTTCAACCTCTTCTAAGGTGTGCAGGACCCAATCAGGCGGACTACATCTTACGCGAAGTGCACGAAGGATCCTGTGGCAGTCATGTCGGAGCTCGGGCTTTAACCAGAAAGATTATGAGATGGGGATACTACTGGCCGACCATGCTACAAGACGCAGTCGACCTCATCAAAAGATGTCCGAAGTGCCAAATTCATGCAACAATAACGAGGGTACCTCAAACCGAGCTGACCACCATGCAAAGCCCCTGGCCCTTCATGCAGTGGGGAATAGACATCGTCGGTCCCTTTGAGCAAGCCCCCGGCCAACTACGATTCCTAATAGTCGCCATCGACTATTTTACGAAGTGGGTAGAGGCCGAGCCTCTTGCAAAAATTACGAGCAAAAAGGCCCTCAACTTCGTTTGGAAGAGTATAGTTTGTCGCTTCGGTATACCTCACATCCTCGTCTCGGATAATGGGACTCAATTCACGGATAAGGCATTCAAGGAATGGTGTGACGAGCTCAATATCCAGCAAAAATTCACCTCGGTAGCGCACCCTCAGGCGAATGGTCAGACTGAAGTCACAAACCGGACAATAGTCAAAGGTTTAAAGACTCGTCTCGATAAAGCCAAAGGAGATTGGGCTGAAAACTTACCCCAAGTCCTATGGTCCTACCGAACTACACCTCGGACATCCAATGGAGAAACACCATACAGCCTTGTCTATGGAACCGAGGCAGTAATCCCAGTGGAGATCGGCTTGCCGAGCCCCCGAACTATAAACTTCACAACCGATGCCAATGAAGAAGGCCTCCGAACTAATTTGGATTTGTTGGAGGAAAAACGAGAACGAGCCTACATACTAGAAGCTCGGTACAAACAACAAGTAGCTCGGTATTACAACAATCGAGTGAAACATCGACAGTTTCAGATAGGCGACCTCGTTCTCAGGAATAATGAAGTTAGCAAGGCAGAGAAGCTCGGTAAACTTGAAGCCACCTGGGAAGGTCCGTATCAAGTCCAAGATGTCCTCGGCAAAGGCTCATACAAGCTCGTCCACTTATCTGGGGAGCCAATACCCCGAACTTGGCATATTTCCCATTTAAAGAAATATTATTTGTAATTCATGTAGTTTGAATTTTATTAAGTTCTTTTGTGAAATATTTTTTGTATACTTGCTACATTAGATCCAAGTCGAGCTGAAAACTCCAAATTGAGAGTAGCAGTCAACCACGCGAGGAGACCACTCCTATCGATTACATCGACAAACAAAGAACTTCAAAGCCTAAACTTCGTCCCTAACCGAAGTGGCTACCCGAAGTCTCAAAACTTCGCCTTCAACCACCTGAAGTCTCCAAACTTCGCCTTCAGGCGAAGTAAAACTTCGGTGTCGAACGAAGCTATTACGAAGTACGAGCCAGTCATCACAAATCGAAGCAAACTTGATTACACAAATTAAGTAGAGCATTAGAGAAGTAATGACAAGTAAAGTTGTATTTTATTTCATAAAGTACATATTACAATCAGCTTGGAGGATCTGAGCCCGGAGACCTACTACTGTAACTAAGGTACTTCTCCACGAAGCCCAGACCCGAGCTCGAACTGGCACCACCATGACCGAGCACCGAATCCAAAAAGGCCATCCCCTCACCACGGCCAAAACCACCTCGGCCTCGACCTGAAGGTGCAGATCGACCTCGGCTTGGAGGCACAGCTCGACCTCGGCCGCCTGAAGCGCGCCGCCCTCCACCTCGAGACATGATGGCAAGGGTCTCTTCTCGAGTTCGACCCAGAGTAAGGGGAAGGGCGCCAGCCGAACTCCTTTCCTTCTGACCTGAAGAGGAAGCCTCGAGTGAAGCCTTCTTAGCCTCGATCCACCTCTTCAGCTTCGGATTCCTCTTCTGAATAATTTTATACATGGATCCGAGCTTGAGGAGCGCCTCTTCCTGCTCGCGAACTTGCCAGGAGTCATCGCCGTACCTTTCTCGGTACTCCCTCGCTCGAGCTCGGACCTCCTTTATTTGTGTAGAGACCTCGTATATGGTTAGGCCACCGCTTCTATGTATACGTTCTTCATACTCTTCGTGCTCCTCGCCTATGGCCTTAAAAGTCTGCAGATCGTCCTTGACGTTCTGGAACTTGTCTTCCAGCTCCAGAAACTTCGCATGCTCTTCGTCAAGCTTCTCCTGAGCTGACCTAAGCTTCGCCTCGAGCTCGGTCTCGATGTTGGTAGCTCGGCTTTTCCAACACGCGACCTCGACCTCGGCAGCCTCGGCAGCACGACGAAGCTCGCTTATTTGTTGTTCAAAACGCGAAGTATTGGAGAAATCAAAAGCAGGCTACAGCAACAAAAATTAAATAGTTCAGCACAGAGCGCAGTTCAAAAACATACACTTTATATATACATGTGGAAAAAGCGCCGCCCTAGCGGCGACGTGATACAAACTAAAAAAGAGAAGAGAAAGCTAACTATCGCCCACCTCGGGCTCCTCAGCGCCGCCCTCACCGCCTCCCTCCTCGGCCTCGGCCGGCCGCCTCCTCGCCAGATCGGCGATGACAGCTTCGAGACTGTCATCCCGATCCGCAGGGCAGCGGCGAACTGCCTCCTCGGAGAGCGGAGCCCTCTCCCGCGCCAGCCTTTCGACCACCGGGATCACCGCGGTGTGTTCCACGAGTACTTCGGCGTACTCCTGCAGCATCTCTTCCTTTGACATCACCTCATACCCGTACTTGACTTTGTCAAGCTCGGGGTAATCCTGGGCGACACGGTCGAGCGCTGCCGAAGTAATCGGAGTACTCATGGCACTCACCAGATGCGCCGCCACTGTGCCGAAGTACTTGGAGCGGAAGATCCGCTCGGCGAGGGCTCGGAACACTCCACCCTGCTCCGCCGCCATCCGGGCCACCCTCTCCTTCTCCTCGGCAAGCTCCTCCCTCAGCCTTGCCGCCTCGGCCTCCGCCGCCGTCGCCTTCCGCTCCGCCGCGAGCAGCTCGACCAAAGTTCTGGCCTCCTGCTCCTCCGCCCTCGCCGCCTCGGCCTTTGCTCCCTCGAGCTCGGCTCTCAGGGCCCTGAACTGGTCGACCCCGCCGACGATGAAGCTCGAGAGGGCACTCAGCCCGTCCAGTGCCACATCGGCCTCCTGCACAGGATATGTTAATACAGAACAAAGAAAAGAATAGAAGTAAAGACAAACTTCTTCCACTCACCTCGGGGAACGAAGCCATACGAGCCTCCCCCGACCCGGATGCCCGAGCATCCGGGCCCCTCGCCTCCTCCCTCCGAGGCTCCTCCAGATCGATCACGGGTGGAGTCGCCTCGGCCTCCACCATCTCCGCCCTCTCCCGGCGCGGCATCTCCTCGGCGGCCGAGGTGACTCTCGGCCTCTTCTTCTTCTTCCTCAGCGCGGCTTGAAGAACCTCGGGATCCACTGCAGAAGAAAAACAAAGCATTAAAGTCCAGTTCAGACAAACGAAGTCAAAGTGCTAGTTCGGATAACGAAGACAAACTACACTACGGAGCCTCACCCGGATCCACGTCGGCCAGGGCGTCACATGGGCTCAGCCCAAGCCTCGACAGCTCCTCCTCGGCGTAAGTCCTTTTGACGGCGCCGAGGTCCATCAAGCTCGTCTCGAGCTCGCCGACGGGATCCACCCTCAGTTGAGGGCCGAACTTGGCCACCGACCAGCCATAAAGGGGCACACCTTCAGCTCGGCAGAAGAAAAATTTCTTCTGCCAATTCGACACCTTGGACGGGGTGACCAACTTAAATTTATTTACTGGTGAAAGGTAAACCCACCCAGTTGGCCCCCGCTTCACTCTAAAAAAACGGAGTAAAGACTCCAGTGACATCGGCCCACCTCGGCGACCGACCTCAACGCAAAAACCTACTACCTGCTTAATGGAAGCAGGCGCAAACTGACCCAAGGGAAGCTCAAATCTATCCAAAAGCTCTACAAAAATAGGGTGTAAAGGAAAACGAAGACCAAAATTGAGGTAATCTTCATAAACAGTGAAAAAACCTACAGGAGGAGAGCAACCTCTATCCTCCTCCCTAGGTAAAATAAGCTCTGCAGACTCGGGAAAACAAAATTTTCTCGCTAGATTGCACATGTGGGACTCACTCATAATGGAGGCGCACTCTAAGGCAGCCTCCGACCCAACTAACGGGGAGTACTCTACGAGTCGGGGAACAGGGGGTAAAGCCGCTCGGGTAAAGACCCTCACGGTGGCCCTCGCCAGAACACTCCTAAGCGGCGACGGAGATTCAACAATCTCCCTACCGCTTGGAGTGTGAGAAGAAGAAACAGAGAAAGCAGAAGAGGAAGTGGAAACAGCAGCCATTATAGCACAGTACTTACTTGTTGAGAAAATTTGAAGGATTTACTTCTCGAAGATTGAAGTCGACAATGGCAAAGAGGTTGGAAGCTTTTTGCAGGAGAAAAAAAGATACTAGGGTTGCGAAAAGTGAAAAGTGTTGGTTAGCTTCCAAAGGAAGCCTTTATAGACGTCAAATCACCTTTTCCCAACCGCCTCTTTTTCAAAATCCCGCCCCTTCAGCTCCTCCAACAGAAAAGCGACGCGTGTCACCCACGACCCTCTACAACAGCTGTCTCCCACCACCACTACTTCTACCTCGGCTACAGCCAGAGAGTTATTTCTACCTCGGCTAC